>JBBPJW010000734.1:0-22280 GCA_038088935.1 Pulveroboletus aff. viridisquamosus
ATGGAGCAGATATGAAGGAAGAGGCAGTGGCCTCACGGTAAAGGGATGTGTAATGGAAGAGAAGCAGCATGGTCAACATGAGGACGGGGATCTCTGCCACAGATGAGATCATGTCCTAGATCTGTCAGATCCATGGGCATAGATCAGATCGTAGATTGGGGAGATCCTGGGCAGATCCAGGGAAGATCCCTAGATTGATCACATGACCACTAACCTTAGAGGTACTTGTATAATATGCCAGGTCCTAGCATAGGGTTTAGCTTGAAAAGGAATAGAATTCCCACGATCACGTGCAGTGAAAGTGGTAGTTGCATAGATTCGCAACACCTACCACCATGCTTCCCACACTCACACACCCCCTCCACCTTCTTATCACACAGATAATGATGATGACATCATTGACAATGTTGGTTGGGCCAATATCACCACCTTCCCCACCACTTACAATTAGTAGTCAGATCAGGATATCTGACATACAAAGGGGATAATGTTATGTTTCCCCTCCATTTTTTCTTTTCTCTTGCTTATCCTAGTTTCATGTTCACATGTCTCAGATGCTTTATTGTTCTTGTTCTGGAACTTCCACTTCTTTCATTCCAGAATGATCCTTGACTCAGTGAATATTATACATAATCTGCTCCCTTTGCACTTAGTTGTTATGGTTCCAACCTAACACAATGGTCTCACATGACCGTGAGAACTGTGGAGCATGTGATGCGACTGGTCATGTGCCAGGAGCACATGATCATGTGAACAAGTAGCCTTACAAGGCAAACTCTAGGCTAAGGCTAAGTCCTATTTCAGAGTATTTCCCTGGCATCAGGTATTGGTCACATGATGTGGCAGATCTCAGATGAGATCTAAATCCCTCTGATAATATCTGATCTCTTGATCTAGATTAGGATCTGATCTGTGACAGAGATCCAGATGGGATCTCCTAGGCCTTATGGTGGCCATGCCCATTTCATTGATCTATACCAGTGCCCTTCCATTCCACCCACATCCTCATGATATGGCTTCTTCTTCTCTTCCATTCCCTCCCCTTGATCCATGAAGCCACTGCCTCACTCCTCATTGCCACCCCATGTTCTTCCTTCATATATCTATTTAGAGGTAGGAGCTACTTTAGCTATTGGTGACCATAGATAGCATAGATTAGGGTAGGCCTCCTGTAGATGGTCTGTGCACAGACCTTGACAATATATAAGGCAGGGGGTGCAAGCTGGGGAAACCCAGTCTTGCTCTCTTGACCTCTAGGCTAGATCCACAGTAGTAATCTTAGGTCTTGATCCAAGAAGGATCCCACCTCTGCTCTCATTCACTGTCTGGCTTTGGGTCTATACAAGGGCCCAGGTCTTATTCATTCTCTCTCGCCTAGTTCTGGGCCACTAGCACAAAAGCCCAAGCAGTTATCAAGGATAGGATAGGAGCATCCACCAAGATTGACTTGAGTATCAAGGCAGGATGGGTAGTTACCTGTTTCATTAGTCATCAGGTATGACACCATTACCCAATTCTCTCACATCCCATCTGTTTCCACATGGATCATTAGTTATCCTCAATGACTCATCCAACTGAGTCTGAACCTTGTTTTCTGTACTATATAAGTAGCATACTTCATTCCTTCTCTCTCTTTACACTACTTCTACCTTCCTATCCCTGCACCATACCTAGTACCTTGCAATCCACTCTTAGTTCATGCATCAGTGCACAAGAGGGAACCCTAGTCACCACTAGCCTAGTGTTGCTAGTGTTCTTGATCCCATCATTGAGTCTAAAGCCAGTGTTGTCCCTATAAGTCACACCACTCCCCAAGCTGACTATTATCAAGCTCTCCTAGCCCACAGTTTATTTAACCCCATTGATAAACCCTAGCCACCCACAGCCCAGTTCCCTCTTCCAAAGGTCTACACTTGTTCCTATCCAGACTGAGTGTAACATCTAATAAATATGCATATGGACTCTATGTCATCTGTTTGGCATATATTGCAGTTCCAAAGGACTCCTTCACTACTATCTCACATATGTACACTATCTCTTATGCCTTTTGTTTCAGCCTGGCAGTTCTATAAATGCTGTCACTACCATAATCATAAGTGCTACTCTTTGTATATATAATGTATTTCTTAGTCTCCAGCACCTCAGTTTATTGTCTTACACATGACTGAGGTAAGCTTTTCACTTTCATACACTATGTACTCCTACTTACCCATACCTAGTGCTACTTTAACAGGTACATATCAATATAGTTTGTTGTCTTACATACAACTGAGTGCTACTTTAACAATCAAGGCTATAGGTGTAGTTGCTCAAAGTCTTGCAGTGTAATAGAGAAAAACTCAAAGAGAAGGCTTTAAAGAAAAGCAATCAAAAAGGAAGTAATGAGAAGAACTCAGAAGAGACTCATGCTTGAGCAACTATGGGCTAAGCTCTGAAAAGGGCTAAGATCCAAAAAAGTACAAACTACAAACTACAAAGTAATTAAGTTTAAAGAGACTTGACTACCCATACCTGCCCTTATATATGGCCCAGGGTAGCATACAGATCATGTACACTAAGCCTACCCTAGACTACCTACTAGTTATGAACACCACTAGCAGTAAGAGCACACTATTAAATAAAGAAGTATTAATTCCAGAGGCTATACCCAGATAATGGAAACAAGGAGAAATACTGGAGAAAACCCTAAAGGAGGCTCTGAAAGGAGCAACCAAGGAGTGAAGCAATGTAGGAGGACTCAAGAGAGACTCAGAACATATGCAACTAAGGATTTTCCCAGAAAGGGTTGGAATCCAAAGAAGTACTTTAAGCAAGGTACAAAGTAATCAAATCTGAAGAGATTTGACTACCCATACCTGCCCCTTATATATGGCCCAGGGTGGCACACAGACCATCTAACTAAATCTACTCTAAGCTACTGCTAACTATGAACACCACTAGCAGTAAGAGTACACTATTAAATAAAAGAGGAGAAAGCATGGAGCAGATATGAAGGAGTGAGGCAATGGCCTTATGAATCAAGGATAAGAATGAAAGAGAAGATAGAACTTATAATAGAAGATCAGGGTTGAATATAAGAACAGGGATCTCTGCCACAGATGTGATAAAATCATAGATGCAGATCCAAGGTCCATCAAATCCATGGAGATTGCATTAAAATCTAGATAAGATCAATGGTCCCAAGTCACATGACCACTAACCATAAGAATTCTCATAAATAGTCTAACCTTAAGTTATGGTTTCCCAAAAAGAAGTGTATCTCCCATAATCATATGAGGTAAAAGTGGTGATTATGCATGATACATAACAAGAAGAAGCAAACATGAAGTGAAGATAAAGTAAGACAGTAACCTCATATATTAAGAAAAAGAAATGGAAGATCAGAATTTTATATAAAGATAAATATTTCTGCCATAGATATAATAAGATTATAAATGCAGATTCACAGATCTGTTAGATCCTAGAAAATAGCATCAAGATCTAAATAGGGAAAATCCATGGGCAGATCCTGGAAAGATCCCAGATCCAAGCCACATAATCACTGACTGTGAAGATACTTGTAATAAGTTAGACCCTAAGCTAGAGTTACCCAAAAAGGAGTATATCTCCCACAATCACATGAAGTAAAAGTATAGTTACACACAAATGTATAACAGTATATACCTGTTAGAGACAAGACAGCTATGTACAAATAAGTACAAGTAGATAGGATAATGAGGAAAAGAAGAGCTTACCTCTGTTGTGTGCAAGACAACAAATTGAGGTGCTGGGACTAAAAAGATACACCTTATATACAAATGCTAACATATCCTACCCATGAGGCAATAACAGGGTTCATAAGGTTGTGAGACTGAAACACACAGGAATGGATGGACAAAATACATACACGAGATAGTAACAAGGGGTGTCCATATGGCTAGATGCATTAGGGAATGGTGGCGCTGCAGACCGCGTGCATACCGACGAGGAACCTCATGGGTCGCGTTCGTGGCTGCCCACCTCACATGCTTGGTAATCTGACAACTCTTTACTTACTTTGACATGGCTTTTTAATACAATTGATCACCTTTCATTTCCCAGAAATGCGTGAAAGCAGGACAAAGTAGTAGTCACAGCATGGAAAAAGTAACAGAAAAAGTATGGAAAAGTACAAAAAAGCAGGACAAAGTAGCAGTCAAAGTCACGTCAAAGCGTGACAAAGTAGGTTCAAAGCAGAGATGCGTACTTTGTGACATGACAGTAACGAGAAAAGTAACAAGTGAATTTACTGATGTAAAAAAATAATCCATTGCATGTAGCTAGCTGCGATCCAGTACTGTTGCGTTCGAACGGAGGGCGTGTGGCATCCATGTTGACACATCTTCCCCCTCTATGTCTTGTACAAGGGATAATCGGATGGTGAGAATCAATCGGCACCCTACCACTGTTTCCAATGGTGACGGGTATGCCTCAGAAAACCTGATCCACGAAGTCTAGCGTGGGTTTCGTTAGATAATACTTGTCTCAGGAGAGAAAGAAGGAAACGTACCCCAAAATACTGGCCTATGGCAATATTTGTCACGCATACTACTATGATGCTACCATGGGGTGATAAACAGAAACGGAAGGAACGCGGAAGATCCCGGTGTCGTTCATTGTCAGTGTTATCGCAAGGTGGGTACAGCTGGCAGTGCGTACCAGAAAAAATAGCCCGCATTACCTGCGATGAGGATGTCCGGAAGATCGATCTGAGTCGTCCCCGCGGCGTGGCTTCTTGACATCCATTCCTTGATCCCATACCACAACGCAAGTACACAAAGGACCGCATCGAACACGATCACGGGCAACCAAAAGTTGTACATTCGGTAATTCGATGGGGATTCGACGGCACAGATATACAACCCCGGCAGAATCTCGTTCGAAACTGTGGCCCCAAACAGGTAGTCAAGAATTTGTTGTAGTAAGTGAACAGAAGGAGACAAAAGGCTGAGACAGACGCACAGACATACCTTGTAAATCACTATCGAGGGAACCTATGATGACTGCCATGGTTGTGACCTCACACAGGTAAAGGAACGCCATGAGCGCGCCGATGATCTTTGAACCTTGATACAAGGCGTATAATCGAACTTGAAGCACCACTTGGATGAGGTCAGTGAAAGACAGAGTGAAGAAAAGACGTCGAACACACGTTGGATCAGGAAAATGATTAAAACACCAAGCCATGACTCGAGAAGGAAGTAAATCTCGCCTTCGATGAGGTGAGGAGGAAAGTGACCTGAAACAATCGGTGTTCACTCACAGCTGTGCAGGTTCATTCGTTTTGAAGCGTCGTTACTCTGTCTCAAGGAATGACACAACGGAGACGCACTACTATCGTGTGCATCAGTCATGGAAAATAGCAACTCATATCTGACTCGGGAGAGTCACGTACTTTTTTAGATAGGCTTGCCTGTCCAAAGAAAGCTTGAGGAACGTCAGAGACAAAATCTGGAAGAAGAAAAAAAGGAAATGCTTCATACTAATGATGTTCAAGCTAGAGTGTTCGCATTTAATGAAGCCAGGAAATGCATGCGATTACAAGCTCACATGGCGATCGTATCACCATTAAAGCGGATCTGGAAGATGGGTATGATTTTGACAAAGGACAGGAATGCAACTTGACTCGACATACAAGTAGATAAGTGATCCTTCCAAAAGAAAAAGGTTGGTTCTACCACAAAGCACGTTAACACGATATATATATATATATATAGGAGGATCAACTTGTAGGCTCACCCAGATATGCTCGACCTAGTTGATGGGACCATCAGTACACAGGGGTCACATGTGACAATTGGGCCCTACTTCATGATCAAGCGTGAGGGCTGCGTACTTGATAAGTGGAAATATCGGAGGACAGAAAGGTGGAATATTTACCGTGGTCATAAAAAATAGCGATAGCGCTGGCCACTGTTTATAAATTCCCATAAGCAACACATACGACCAGGGCAAGAGCAGAATGACATTGACAAATCCTGGTGATGTGAAGAGCGTATGCAGTCCAGGCGTAGACTTCAGCCGGAGATATGACCTCCATGAGCGGTCAGTGTAAGACACTTATGCTGGTTGCGATGTATATGAATGGAGTACTGGTGGTTGTAAACCGGGGGGGTTTACTTTCGGGGGACCGCCCAACAAGTGGCCACGAGACGGTCACCAATTTATGTGTCGCCACTCCGTCACTCCGTCTCCATCTCCGATGTGTTTCATCGACGACTTAACCGATGACAACCAAAGCTAGGCACCTGGGACAGGGGCGGGAGCGAGGACTACAACCACGTCATATTGGCGACCAATGTCCACGGAGGCAGTACAGGTCACTGCTTGTTCGGAAAGAGTTGGAGAAAGCAGACCAGGACGTGCCCGACGAGCCTGAGTGTTGGGCCAGACGGCTTGGCAGTGGGGATGCGGCGATCCAACCGACTCGGAGCTGTGTCCTGTGTCGATCACGGACACATGGAGACATTTCATTGATTCAGATGGATTAGATGGCAAGAGACCTGGCAGAGTAACACGCACGAGTACGCATCGCACAGGGCCCATCCGTTTGGGATCGTCGTCGAGGCAGACAAGACCCGCAGTCCAAGACGCCCCGCGATCGACGTGGACGTCGGTTGCACCCACAGTCCTGCACGCCAGCCAGTGCATTGCAGATGGGCCAGTGCAGCGGTGCTGCGGGCCGCTCCACGAAACGATGGCTATGCCAGGCGCAGCACCACACGCAAACACACTCCACCACACCCGAGGGGTTCCCTGACCTCTCGTGAACGATAACCATGTTCAAGTCTGCCGCGACAAAGATCGCGCACAACACTACTATTCCTGCCCTCGCAGGCAAATCCGACCTCCGCCCACTCCAAGACCTCATTACCGCTGAGAAGACCGTGCTCACGTCGTGCGTCGGGTCGTGTGCTGCCCGAGTTCAGGCTGACGTTGTCCATGTCTCGTTTCCTCCTGGTTTCAGGCTGCAGAAGCTGAAAGTAGACATAACAAAGGCGGGCGATGCACTTCGGATCTGGGGTCAAGGCGAAGGGGATGATCTTGCTGTGCGTCGCTCGCCGACTGCAGGTCTTTCCAAGATCGTCTGACTATCTGTCTCGTAGGACATTCTCACTGCCTCGTCGACGATATTAACACTCTTTGCATCCGCCCTCTCGACCTATTCGTCCCTCCATCACACTGTTCGAGACAGCATGAAGTCCGTGCGAACCCGTGAAGAAGCCCTCGACGACCTCCGTCGTCGGCGTCGACGTCTTGGCTCATCTGCCGAGGCTGCCGAAAAGAAGCTGAATAAGATGAGTCCCGAACACAAGAACCTCGGGGTACAAACGGACATTCTCAACAAGCTGCGGGACGAAATTCGTGCCATTGATGGACAGATCCTCCATGAGGAGGCGGAATTGGGGGATTACAAACGCAAGTGCACAAGGGATTGGTTGGGTTTCAAGTTTGGTGGTCTTGTCGAATGTTGTGAAAAGGGCGTGGTGCGTGTATTTCCTTCTCTCTCTTTTCTCCCTCCGTGAGCAATAATACCATTAGATCGTGGGTGATGTTGGCAGACGAATCATACAGGCATGTTGGGATCTATAGTGCATCCACACTTCCCTGACCTTCTCCCTTCTTTGGCCACACAGTCAATCCCTGAAGACGTTACACAACCTGGCCTCCCACGCGCACATTATGACGCACATACTCATGTCGGTGACCTAGTTGTTCAGGCGCAACGTGCGGTTTCGCAAGTTACTTTTACCAGTCTCCCCTCCGAACACATTTCCGCTTCTGCACCCGTCTCTCAACCGCCGGTTTCGACCCCTCTCGATCCTCCTGTTCAATCACCCTTCCTTCCCACTCCTTCGTTGGGCAGTGAACTCACGTTAGGAGTGGGCACGTATGGCCCTCCACCTGTGGTATGTCCCGTTTTCATGTTTGCCTTGCTGTTGCCTGGAGGCTAGTATCTATACGTACTGCCGTCATGTAACACACGCGGAGTGTCCATGCTGACGCATCCATGATGTTACAGAATAGGCGTGCCTCCGCGGATGAGCTTGGGGTACACGCTGCATCCGCACACGCCACCCAGTTTTCGTCGCTGCCCACGAACAGGGACCGTGAAACCGCCCCAGCATCGTCTTCGATAGGTCATGCACAGGTGTTACCATCGCCCGTGCCGTATGAGAGTGGGGCGGTGAGGACCGAAGAGAACCAATCGTTGATGGCATCCATTGCCGATGCCCTCTCCCAATCCCATCGCGGATTTTCTCTCGAGGAGGCCTCTTCAAACGCCATCCCCGACGAACCGGCGCCTAAATATGAATTGATCACCAGCAATGTGGGGTGGTCTGCGCAGAGTGAACCGCACGGCCCAGTGACAAACGGCCACGTTGGCTCACCTCTCCCTACCGAGGAAAGAGAAGGGCCCAGAAGAGCGACACGGCGGAGTACATCGCCACCAAACCTTCCACCAGGTGCAGCGCCGGCTGCGATTAGGGCTTGGGATGATAGAATGGGTCAGGGTGAGGATGGTGCTCATTCTGATCGTCCGGCATCGTCGAGCGCGCGTGTGCCTTCACAGCCACCTATTTCTTCCTTGGAACGGGATGGGGAAGAAGAGCACGGCTTAGCTTACGGTCGTGAGAAGGAGCATTTGGAGGAGGGAGGGGACGTCGACTTCCACGGTAAGCGCCATGAGGAAGACACGTTGGAAAGTGGTGAGACAAACATTGATGCGATTATGACAATCTACGATGACCAAGATACAACACGGACTCGAAGGTCGATGTCATCGGGTGCAGCGTCCAATGTGAGCGACAACACACATCTCTCTCGCTCAGGGAGTCAGTGGCGAATACCACGTGTCCCACCTCCGCTGGTGGATGATCCAGACGCACTCGATATCGATCACACTGCTGCAAACAGGCGACAGAGCATGCGCAGCATCGCCACTAGTGCTCGAGAAGAACACGAGACATGGACAGTCGAGTCGGCATACGACCAAGCGCGTAGTGAAGCGGCGACTCGGGAGGTTTCACGTGCGATGGATGCTTTGGAGTTTAGTGCTGTTGGACCACCACCAATCCCAACCAGTGGGTATGCGACGCCAAGAGGCCCACCCCCGGGGTCGGCACCACGTCGAACTGCAGCACCACCCCTACGATTGTCGTCCCCATTATCGCCTTCTTTGAGCAAATCATCATCTGGCTCTGCATCGCCGTCCCCGATTTTGCCTCCCAACCCGCCATTTGCGAATCGAGCATCGCCAGCGGTGGAGACGCGACCATTCCCGGGGAGTCATCAACTCCCTTCACCCGTGCCGGCTACTACTCTTCCTGCTGGTGGAGGAGTTGCGAGTGCACCGACGACACCTAGGTCGACTTCGCCTATGTACCGCTCTGCACCACCTGATTATCCACGTCCGACACCGCCGTTTTCGTCGCCCCTAATGGCAAGCTCTGCGTCGTCGCTGAACGGGGGTGGGAGTCCCGGCGGGGGGCCACGGACGATCTCGGCGGCTGCGTTCAGGAGACCACAGGGGCGGTCACCGAGTGGGGTTGAGTCGGGACCTGCGGATACAAGTCCACTGACGTTGCGGAAGCCGGCTGCGTCGCCTTCGGGTTCACTGGCGGGACAGCTGCGGAGACGAGCAGCATCGGGATCGTCGGAATCTGTACCGGTGGTTGGGGGACCACTCAAGGCGAGGTTGTCGGTCGTGAACCCAGACCCGGGGATGTCAGATGAAGAAGAGGGAGAGGCATTTGATTATCTCGAGGCGTACGGCAGGGACAGTGTGGGGCATAGTTCGGGGAGGTATGTGAGTAACTTGTAAAAGCTTTGATTGGGGGGGCGAAGCGGAGGTCAGTCGTAAAAGTGGCCTGAGCCGGTTTTCCAGGTGCGCTGAGGACACGCTAAAGTCTTGCTAGTTTGCTTCGTCTGTATACCTTTTTTTCTTCTTATTGTCATTCGATTATGATGTCCAGCCGTGATGGACATATATCTGTGCTATCTTGAATTGCCGCAATGCTCTGTGTAACGTAGTAGGTGCTTGCACCCACTGTCAAAAGTACTTTTTTTTTTTTTTTTTTTTTTTGATGTATGTACCGACATGTACTCTATCAGCAAATTTACACATGTCTTGTTTGGCTTGTCGGATAGTTTCAATTGGGCAAAAGCCAAGTCACGTGGTGCACAGAAGCTGTGCAAAACTCTGTTTCAGCCACCTATACAGTTCTGACATTGACATACACACTACTGTCGACATACACACTACAGTCGCAGGGACATCTGACAAGGCCGACGCCGCTCGACATTACAAGGTATGTCCTATCGTTGGAAAACACCGGTCAATTCCTTCATTCAACCCACCACACGTTGGAATAGAAAACACCTCGCGTACAAAGGAATAAAGCCAAAAGATGACGCACGACGCCGTGTGGTTCTCGCGCCCCCGCAAGTTTGGCAAGGGAAGTCGACAGTGGTGCGTCAACCGTAGGATATCTCCGGAATATCTCCTGCTGAATGCAAGACGTGTCGCTTGCCCATTCTCGCTATCCACATCCGTCACGTTGCAGCCGCCTCTGCGCACACCAAGCAGGTCTCATTCGTAAATATGGTCTCGATCTCTGCCGTCAGTGTTTCCGTGAAAAGTCGGCTGCGATTGGGTTCGTCAAGGTATGGTGTTTGTTCTCAGACACGTTTTGCTCTCGTCCTCACCAGTGCGCTATACCTTTCCACGCCTTTCTCTGTGCAGAACCGGTGAAGACGACGCCTCTCTTTTTCTTGCTCTCCTTCCTCATTTTTCATATGCATTTGCACTAGGATGGTGTATGCAATACGTGCACAACTGGTTGCACGAAACAAAGACCATTCCTGTTTCCTTTTTTTTTTTGTGCGCAACTGTTTTCTGTGAATGAACAGTCTAGAATACGATCGACTTGCCGCATGATCTGATCATGGTAAGGCTAGCTGCTGCCAGTGTTTCGACGAACACATGAACTTTACCCTGCCCCTCCGTCACGCCAAGTGCAACCGAGGTAAAATACGATTGGCCGCTTTGGTCTATTAGCCAGATGTGCCCGTACTTTAGGACATCGTCCACGGTATCAGTGGGGTGTCGTCTGGTGTCCGCGCGCATCTGCTCCGGCCAGTAAAGCAGGCGTTGCCCTTGTCCTTTGACGTGCACGTACATGAGACCTCGAGGGGTTCCGACTGGTCGAATGCATTCTGAGGTGATCGGACGATAAGCAGTCCCATGAAAGCATCGCATCCCCTCCCACCTTCAGCCAAACTCAGCTCACTCCGTCCGGTATGTAGCGCCTAGTTGCTCGACGGCCTGTGGACGAACGAGGCTCACTTTGCAGCACTCTGACGACAGGTGTCATCAGCATCATCGTCCCATCGGATTCCGATACCCAGTGATCATCCGCGCTGAGATCGTCCGCGATGCACACACCGCCTGTAGATCTTGCTGTCACCTTTGCGACCGCGTCACCGTTCCTCTCCAACCCCTCCAGCATCACACGCTCTCATCCCGCTCTCCACCAACTTCAATATGTCAAGCCAGCCGGCGAATTGCCGGACGTGCTCGTGTTCGCTGCCCCCACTGCAAGCGACGGGACGCAAAGGGACGAGATCGTGCAGGTGCTGAAAAGTTTGGAGAGCGTGCTGAGGGTCGATGTACTTGAGCCGCGTATGAGGAAAAAGAGGGACGAGTTCTAGTGTATGGGTATCCATGAACAAGGCGAGATGTCGAGGAACCCCGACTCATACGCTTCAAACGAACACACTTGAGTCTGTTTGGATCTCACACGTGCCGGTGAGCGAGCGAGTTCTCAGAAGGTAGCCCATGACTTGCGAGAACGACTTCGTCTGCAGTCGTGGGCCTATAGTCCGTACGTTAGAGCATTCGGAACTAGACTGGCACATCTTGAAGTGCCCCGAAACTGAAGTGATGCACCATCAACGGTGCTGCGCAGGTACTCCGTGTCCACTGTCGAGACTATCTTGCATGCTGCGGCCTCCCGACTGCAATCTATACTTGGCGCGCGACTATGTCTACTGTACGAGTAATGTATCCTATAATGATAATGTGTATGTGGTAGATCTCCAAGTATGTGCAGTTTATGCTAATAAGTGAGTATAAGTTCCATAAAAACAGTGTCGAGATCACTATGGTACAGGAACTTTTCCATGTTGTATACGATCTCTGAAAGGCGCAGAACACGCGAGAGACATTCTGCTCGTTTCTGATGTGATTCAGTGCACGAACTTGCTTTTGACTGTCCCAAAGTCGATTTCCTGTCTCTAACCACTGTCTCCACCATTGTTCGGCCACTAGTGCCGCTCCTGGAATATTATTCATGAGCAGTTTGGTGGGCTGCTTCATTTGGCTTTGTTTTCATCAAGCCCGTGTCGAGCACGCATGCGTTCCCCTGACTGCTCTTCACCTTTTTCCTTCGGTTGATCAACAGTGCATGGAGTCTTCAGCAGGCGGTTTTCGGAGTATCTGGAATTTAGTTGCTCCATACGGAGCAGTGTCCTGAAGTGTTCGGCTCGCTCATTTACCTGGTTGAGGTGCTGCATCTCGTCAACCTCGTGCTCCAGGGAAATGCGGACTTGAAGTGGCATAGCAAGTACAGTCATGAGCACGTTAACTTGGTCAGCAGATCCTCGAGGCAGTGCTACGTTGGCCGTGTTTCCTTTGTCCTCTTTGTTGTGCCGCTTTTGCCTAGCTAGCTGAAGCTGCTCTTTTCGATTTGCAGACACTCGCTTCTTTCGCCTCTCAAAGGAGAGGTTGTGGCCCATAGCAGGATTGTTAAAGTTAGCCAACTACTTATGTGAATGTGTCGTGAGGTTGCACCTTCGAGGGGTAACACACTAGACACAAGAAGGCGTTAGTTTCATATGATCGAAAGACTAATTATTCTCCTCAAACTAACCTAGACACAAGAGAGCCTTGTAGGTGTTGAAACTGCAGGAAACTGCAGGATACTTGTAGTCACTAAGTATCCCAAGGTAACTAATGGTCCGACATAGTTACTAGCTTATGTAAGCGATTTAGAGTAGGCAATTAACATATTCCAACAGTAGGTACTGTTTAGTGGGTAACCATAGGAAGTGTATAAAAGACTCACCTCAGTTTAGTATGGACGAAAGGCTGAGGTGTGTGGTATGGTAATTTTCGTGCTCAACATGGTTGCTGCGATTATGTAAAAAATGGTCGGTGTATGTCTCAAGAGGAAGCAAGTATCGAGGAAAGAAAGAAATAATAATGTGAATTTCAACAGAAGGATGAACGAAGGAATGTTATAGGATAGGCTGTGAGGACGACGAGGCATGCTACAACGGAATGCGCGCGTTTTTGGAAATTCGCGCTTGTTGCTGTGTAGAGGTTAACTGGAACTATGAGAACCTCAATAGATGTCAAGCTACTAATAATAAGAGTACTACCTATGACAACTATGGTTGGTTAGTACAGTACCAAATGCCTCTGAGGATAGGGCTTACCCTCAGTAGATGTCAAGCTACTGAGGACATAAACCAGAGAAGTGTACGCTCTAAGCTTGTGTACCGATTACCATGAATGGAAGTCTAAAACGTGCGGTAAGTGTCGACGGAATGCGTATCACGAGAGGACGGTCGCTCAACTTTTTTTCCCTCGCCACTCTGACATGTCTTTAGGCATAACCAAGAGGACAGTACTCGGTAAACGATTGGGCGAGACATCCGAGAACGTGATAGCGATAGGTGGAAGACCAGAATCGAGTGGAAACCGCCCCTCTCGCCACACCATTTATCCAACGCCAGTAAAACCGATCGAAATCCATCTTCAATACATATTACGGTCGATTGCGTTCCTTGTTAATGGAGATGACATCGTGAGTGCTGGCGACGACGGACGTATTCGACGTTGGCGAGTGGAAGATGGCGCAGAGGTCGGGAAGTCAACGTATACCTCCGGTACTCCTTGGAGCCTTGCGGTGTCGCGAGATGGGAAATGGGTTGTCACCGGAGCAGCCAGTGGCCGAGTGGAGGTGTGGAATGCAGAGAATCTTAAATTGGTGAGCGGATTCAACGGACACGACAAGCTTGTGCGCACCGTGGACGTCAGTTCGGATGGGACGAGAATCGCAACCGGATCGGCGGACGAGACCGCCTGCATATGGTCGCTGTCGACGTCCGAGCGACTCTTCGGTCCCTTGAGACACGATGGCACGGTCCTCACCGTCAAGTTCTCACCCAATGGACTCCTCCTTGCCACAACTGCGTGGGGCTGCGATGTCGTTCGCGTCCATTACAACCAGGGCCATCTCATGGCCAACATCCCGGTAAAACTCCCTTCTTCTGGAGTCCAGGCCCTCGCTTGGATTAGCGATAGCACACAGCTCTTTGTCTTGTCTCGCGACGGGCACATCAACTGTCTCGATGTGCTCACCGGGATGACGAGCTCCCGATGGCCAGTTCACAGCAGCGACTCACCTACATGCATCGCATTAGCAAGCGATGGTGCATTTGTCGCAGCCTCTGCAAACTCATCGGTCTCGTTCTGGGACACTTCGACCCACGAGCAAATTGGCTCCATCCTCCGACATCCAGAGCCCATCGCAATAATGACTATTTCAGCAAACCAAGATCTCGCGATGTGCGGAGAGATGAAAGTAACAATTTGCAGTCTTCGTGATATCCCTTCTTCATCCTACTCTGACGATGTAAGTGCATCTGTGCTAAAATGAGGTGGCTTTTCAATCGCAAATCACATTTTTGACTGCTCATGTTCGGTTTCACTGAGCAGACCAGGCAGCGTATGGACAGCTCCACTCTTGAAGAGTCGCCCCGTACAAAGGAGGAGAATCAAAGTGCGTTTACTAGCACATTGCTCGTGTACCGCTGACATCGACGTTCATCAGACCGCAAAGTTGCATACCTCGAAGAAACTGTTCAGCACCTCTCCAGCAAGCTCTCCGAGTCCCAGCACAGAGCGAACAGTCTCAACGAAATTGTCGAGTCCCTTTGTGAGTCGATCTACTGCCAGATTGACACGCAGTTCATTAGCATCTCGATATATCAGGCTGCAAAATTGCTCGCCTCGAACAGCAATTTCGCATCTATGAGCTGAAGGATCACTGCGAAGCCCTGTATGCTGAATGCCGCATAGCCGATGCTGCTGTCTCTCTTCTCGAGATTATCAACCTTACAAGGGAGGAAGTCGGAGCTAGACGACCCATATTGGAATGGCTTGCTAGTGAGTTCTGATCGTATCTCACCTGGAAGATGTATTCGATCTCTTCCCCGAGAATTCAAGAGCCAATGCATCTCAGCACTAGAGATGATCGGAAACCAGACACTGAGTGATGGGAATCAGGATGAGGCGATCGAAGCCTACTCTACGGCACTGTTACTGGGTCCCTCGACCCCGGAAGTTATACTTGTCAAGTGGACGAAAACGGTGTTGACTCGTAGTTCAATTGACGACGCACTGACTGCCATTGCCAAGGTGAGTTCCACATGATGGTCAGAAGCTAGACGTTAATACAGTCGTTTTGAACCAGTTTAATGTTCCTAGATTTCTCGTCTGTCGTACGATCTGCGATGTCCTTGAGCAGGATGGTCGCATTTTGGAAGCGGTCAAGTGTCTCCAACAGCTGCAGTGCGAGGTAGAAGGGGACACAGGTCACCCCGATGGACAACCACAGTCAGAGCTCGATCAGGGTCTCCAAAGGCGACATAGTGATGCGGTAGATCCTTTCCACACGGTGACAAATACCCTCGGCAAGCGAATGAAGTCCCTAGATAATGCCGAGTGGGTCACGAGTGAGGATCTACTTCGTCCATCGCTCTCGATGTTTGCTGACACCGAATATCAGGTTTCAAAGCGCGTTGTCTTGGGACATTAGAGCAACGTGGAAATGCTGCCTTCGACTCTGGTTCATACGGAGATGCTATAGACCATTATACTTCAGCGTTGATCCTCAACCCCTTGTCGATAGACCTACTGATCCGACGAAGCAGAGCACGAGCTGGGGCTGGATCGTGGATCGAATCGCTGGAGGACGCTGATGTCGTACGTGTGTCTGGGCTTACACTAAAGCGCATCGTCAATGCAATCTCAGGTAATCCAACTCGACCCGACATCCTCGCGTGGCTACGAAAGAAGACACGCAGCGCTGCTCATGGTTTGCCGCTACGACGAAGCGATCGATGCATATAATGATATGCTTCTGAAGCTTGAGCAATCTTCAGATCCTGATACCAGGGGTAAGTGTTTTCTGGTTCCTACGGAAGCACGTCTGAATATTCTGTCTCTTGCAGAATTACGCAACAGATATGCGAGCCCCTCGCGAACGACGGCGGCTATTCGCAGCTCTGTCAAGCGGACTCTGCGCGGCGCACCGCTCGTACTCATTAATACGGACACCGGCCAGCTTTGTGACCAGCAGGAGCGTGTAAACGAATTCGAAGCTGATTCGAGATTCAAGGAACTTGTTGCATCCATGACCACAATACTCGATGACTCTCGCATCACACAGACCGTCCAGCAATATTTCCGATACGCCACGTTCTCTCACACTTGGGAGGGAGCTGAACCACTGTTCCATGAAGTCCTGAAGGCATCGGTACACAAACTGACGGAATCGTCCACAGTCCTCAAATTAGTTATGTTTTGCAGGAAAGTGAAAGAGGCTGGGTTGCTCTGGGCATGGTCAGACACGTGCTGTATCAACAAGATGGACGGGTCGGTGCTTCAGGAATCCCTGACGTCGATGTTTGAGTGGTACCACGAGTCTGCACTTACGATCGTTCACCTCAGGGGTGTACGATCTGACTCGGAGCTGGGTGCTCTCATCCGATGTGTCTGGAACACCCGTGCTTGGACGTTGCAAGAGTTTTTTGCGTCTCGAGTCATCCGTTTCTACACCGAAGACTGGATGCCTTATCTTCCTCACGAGACTGCACATAACCATAAGGAGTCGCCTGCAATCATGGGTGATATGGCAGCTGCAAGTGGCGTTGATGCACAAGTTCTGCTCTCCCTGCGACCCGGGTCAGGGAATGTGAGGCAGAAACTCTGTCTTGCCGCATCACGTGTCGCTACAAAACAGGAGGATATGGCATACTCGCTGTTTGGTATATTTGATGTTTCTATCCCGGTCACGTATGGGGAGGGCCAGCAACGCGCACTAGGTCGCCTGTTGCAAGAGGTCTTGACTCGATCAGGCGACGCCACCGTTCTAGCATGGACAGGAAAGGCATCCGAGTACAACAGCTGTCTTCCCGCAGAGATTAGTGTATATCTCGAGCCAGCCTCACCGTATATTCCATCGCCAATTGAAGATGGGGAGATGGATGGATTGGTTGCGGAACTACTAACATCTCCTCGGTATCTCGACTCGGCGATGATGCTATACGATCGACTCGTTCATCTCCCCTCGCCGCGTGTCGTCAGCCGTCGGTTGAGCTTGTCTTGCATCGTGTTTCCGCTGAAATGTCCATTGGTTTCGAGCAGCGACTCCCAGGATGTCTATCACGCCATGTCGCCCGCACTCGGGAACGTCGAGATCACGACGACAGAGGACCTATCGAATCTGAGCAATCTGATGCTCGTGCATCCATGGTTCCAGTACCTACTCGATCCCGCCATTCCTTCCGAGGATATGTTTATGGACAATGAGGCCAGCTCGCCCACCGCCGATACCACCTGGCTTCCTCCCGTTCTGCCACACACGCTGTCTCCTCCCTCCGACAAGCTTGCCAGAGCGTTACGACTCTTCGCGCGTCTGAGACAACCTTTTGGTGGGCTATTGCTCGTTCCTCTATCGCACAGAGAATACAAGCGTATTGCATCGGATCACCCTATCGTCGTACAATTGCTCAGGGAGGTGCCACCATACTATCTGGCGCAGAAGACACGGACTCTGGACATCCTGTAGTCTGCAGCTGTTGTTCTCCCGTCTTTGACGTTTGCGAACTTGGACATACACCACATCGTTTGTAGTACCCCGTACATCATGGCGGTCTCCGTTGTGGTTTGGCGGCTTGGATCGATTATCACAGGCGGCCGGACGGGTTGACGGCGACGAACTGACACCAAAATATTCCAAGCTTGCGGTGTATGTAGTGACCAGACTAGTAACACATGGGCGACAGTGTCCCGTGGTTCGCCAGGGCATTCGATCGGTAAACCCGACACACTTTACATCGTACCAGGTGATCAGTCAAGGTAAAATCAAGTCAGTTATCGAATAGACCGTCACTTGCATAGAGGCGTGGTCAGTGAACGAGGAAATGCGTGCGTTACTCGAACCGCTACGACAACTTGGATCAAAACCAAATACGGGGAAACAAGATCGTCTCGGACGTTGTTTTACCGGAGCTTCCAAAACACATCATCTGGTGACGAGGACCAGCCAGGTGGGATCAATGAGCGGAGATCGTCGGGAGACACTGCAGACTCGATGGACAGCAGCGAATGCTACCTAGACGAGCCTCTAGAGCTACCTACCTCACCAGGAGGTCCTAGGATCCACAGAGACTTGCAGAGCTAGTCGGAAGTTGCAACAACACACCGGGACGTGCCAGATGCCAGGGTGGAGGCGAGTGCGAGGGTGCGCGCGAAGCTGGAGATGACACACGAAGAACATCGTCGATGCACGCCAATAGATATCACGAACATATTGCTCGAGGGGTGTCGAGCGACGGTGGGCCACACCAAAAAAACGCCAGTGAGTGCTAGTGGCAGGGAAGTCAAAGGTGGGGAGAGTCGAGTCTGGTCAAGCACGCCAGACGACCAGCATTGCAATGCAAATTGGTCCAACGACAGTCCAGTGATTGCATCGAGTCAATATATGGGGTCAGGAGGCCAATCAAGTAGCTGAGAAGCGTCGGCCGTGATCGGTGTTAAAGCGATGGAAATAGTGTCGGATGTGAGACTAGACAGCGGTACACGCTTCGCTTCGCTTCGAGTCGAAACAAAGACGTTAGCCGAGGCAGATGCGAGTCGCAAACAGCGTACGTGTGCCACTCGAATTACTATAGCGTCGATGGTTATGGAGGCTGAGACCCACGCAGTTGGAGAGCGGAGCCCTAAACCTAGATTAAATTACCATATTTGGACAACACCGTCCATTAGTACACAGGTGTTGACCACGCCTCATACAACGTTGACAGGAGGTAAGTCATTACTGCTCGTTCACCTGCGTTCCCTACTCATGTAATTCACTCCTCACAGACTCGTGTTTCAGGGATGCCAATCCAGTCTCGTACAGCATCGACTGCGTCCTCACGAACTCCTTTCACCCACAACACGAGGGTGAGTGCTAAGCGTGGCATGTCCGGTCTTCACAGCGGAAGGTGTCGGTTCGCCGGTATCCATTCGGCGGTGTGGGAGGGTTTACATGCGTAGCATCGTACGATTCTTTCCACCCACCTTTCTCTGCGACCATCATGAGCTCCTCCGACTTGGGACAAGGGTTCAACTGGATCTCTGCCATTGGACTCGCGGGAGTTGGCATTACTGGTCTCATTGCCCGTGCGTGTGCTAATGCCTTGCTGCCCAAGCACGCGCGATGGAAAGACAGGTTCACGTTCTTCTGGCTGGTAAGTATGCGGCAGCACGGTTCAAAAGCACCATTGACATGATCGCGACTGTCAAGGCCTTTGATGCGTTGATACACTTTTCATTCGAGGGCTCCTTCCTCTATCTCTCGATGTTCGGCAGGTCGGTCAATTCCAGCACGGGGTTCTTTGCAGATCTCTGTGAGTGTCCCACTCTGCCAGCCGATAGCGCGGGCGAGCATGATGAACGTCTTTTTTTTTTTTTTTTTTTTTTTTTTGTTCAAAACGCTACCAGGGAAGGATTATACCGCGGTAGATGCCCGTTGGGGAGTTTCAGACCCAACGGTCGTGGCCCTCGAATTGCTCACCGTCTTCGGGTGTGGTCCACTTTGCTGCTATATTCTAACCCAAGTCGTCAACGATGACCCGTCTCGTCACTACTGGATCATCGTGTTGTGTACCGCAGAACTGTACGGAGGGTAGGTCGTTTGTTTGGGTTTATCATTCCAAGGCCCCCTAGTTGAGGCATGCACATATCTCAGCTGGATGACGTTTTGTCCCGAATGGCTGATGGGGAGTCCCAACTTGAATATCTCGAACATCCTTCATCTTTATTACCTCGTGGTAGGTCCCGCTTCCAACAATGTGTTTTGATTTGTGGAGACTGATGCAGTGTGCTTATGAAACCATAGTTTATGAATTCCTTGTGAGTCGTTGTGATGCCGTTTCAAGTCTTTCTTACGATCGCTGACCACCTCAATCACAGGTGGGTTGTTATTCCCCTGTGGTTGATGTGGGATTCGTACGGGCACATTGCTGGATCGTTGCGGCAGGCCCAAGCCAGTGTCCGGGCAAAAAGAAATTGATCTCTTCTAGCAAGTGTATGGTCCAGTCTGTTCTCTTACAGATTCTCAACGTTTCCTCTGTTGCGTACCCGCCCTTTCCCTGGACGGATAATATCACACCTTCTAACACACACAGCATTACTTGGCTGGTGTCGTACCTTGTCATGTAATACCACCGCGCGTCATCGGAAATGGAGCGATTTTGATGTCGTATCGAGGTCAAGCATAACAGGATATGAGCGCAGGACAGGCTGGTGTGACATCGCCCTCAGCTTGCGATAGATCTCCGTTGCCAGCAGACTGTCGGTTCGTTGCTCCGATTCTGTCTCGTCCATCGAAGGGCTGTGAACGATTGCTTTACTGATACCAGCGTATAGGATGGCCATCTGAACGATGGTGTGCTTCAGCGGCAAGAACCTCGCGGACCGCTGTACAGGCGTCTCTGTGCCCCCTCCACGCGTTGTTTGATCCTCAAAGTACTCGCGCCCTTGTACAGCCAGGCGGGTGGTCCCCCCCTTTGTGGCTGGGCCATCTATGGGCGGTGTCGTTTCACCTATTTTCTGATGCCTACCGTTCACGTCGCTACAACAGGATCGATCGTCTCTGGTCAGTTCTACGTGGATAGCATCGTGCGGTCTGCAGCCGAGGACACGCCCCTGTAAGCCTTGCCGAGGCTGGCCCCTCTCTCGTGTGTGTCCGTGTGTTTGGTGTGTCGAGGATGCGCACACGCTAGACAAGTTCCTGCCCATCACGCCTTCGCCCTCGATGGTGCCATGACGACTCGGAATAATCATAGATCTTCGTACGAGCAATGGCGTGGACGTGAATCAAGGGCGTGCGTACGTCATGCTCCCCTCCTCTGCCGCATGGGCTCAGAGCTCGACGTCTCCGATCCACACCTGTCCGCTCCGCTCATTTGACGAAAGGAGCCCGCCGGCAAGCACGATCCGGGTTTTTCCCCCACTCACATATGACGCGGGGGCGAACCAACCCCGGGGATCGGGTGCAGGATCGCCTGTGTTGTCAAGTGAAGAAACAAGACACGTCGACGGCCACGTTCAGCGCTCGCGTTTTGATGCAGCGTATATTCAAATACGTACCGGTGACACGCAGCTTCTTCCATCGCAGGGAAGACGGCTCAAAAGAGGCGAGGAGTAGCCAGGCGTCGTCCCAAAAGACGCCTGCGCCGGCGTGTCCGAGGGACGAGGCATCCCTTTCGCCGTAGTAGAGAAGGGCGAGCGGGATAACGTCGGCGCGTAGTACGCCTGTGGTGAAGGGAACGAGCCCGTGTACGGATCGGGGCCCCGGGAATCCATGTTCGGGATCGGGGGCAGGATAGACGGTCGACCAGACGTTTGTGCTAGGCGTGTAGATGTCGAGCGGTGGAGGGTCGCCGTTGTTTACTTGTGGGAGCTGGATGCCTGCGAAGCCTGTGCGGAGAGGCGTGAGGGTGGGAGAAACGAGCGTGTGTAGACTGACCCCCGAATCGGATGAGGACAGGCTCGGTCGCAGAGGGGAGGGAGACGAAGGTGATGGCGGTGCCTCCACGGGGCTCGGAAGGGGCGTCTGCACGTCTGTGCCAAGTGTGGGCAGCGAGATCGTAGGCATGCAGGTCCGCCAGTCGACCCGAGGCTGGACACCCTGCGTGAGTGTACAACCTGCGCTGGACGTCGCAGCACATCGTGTCAGCGCGATGGCTGGTGTCTGAGAGATGGGATGCGTACTCCAGCGAGGGCACCGGCGAGGGACCAGCGTATGGACATGTCGTTACCGTGGACGAGAATGGGCGTTCGTTTCAAGCAGTAATGCGGCCGTGATGGGAGTAAGTCGTGATGGACGCGGACTATTGTGTTTGGCTGACCAGAACGG
>JBBPJW010000735.1:0-22274 GCA_038088935.1 Pulveroboletus aff. viridisquamosus
AGGTAATGATGCCATGGTCTAGAGCATGACTAGTGAAGAAGTGAAGAAGTGAAAGTATGACAAAGTGAAGAGGTAAAAGAGTGAAGAGGTGAAATGTGAAAAAGGTGAAGGGTTAAAGGTGTCCCATAGTCACATGATGTGAAAATGAAAAAGTGATTATAACATTACCCTGTCTTTAGGTCTCGGATTCCAGATGAGACAAGGGTAATGCATCCTGTATGGTAAAGTTTTCAAAAGGAATAAAGCAAAAACGGAAATTGGAGAGGGTGAAACCATGAAGCTTTCAAGGTGCTGCAGGATTTTTGATATGGAAAACCTTGATGGCTTGAGGAGCATTTTTAAGGTAGTCTGCTGGCTCCCATGTGCAGTTGGATATGTTATACCCTTTCCAATCAACCAGATATTCCAGCTTTCCTTTTCTTATGTGAGAATCCACTATTTCATGCACTTTCCATTCCTCTTGACCATCCTCTGTTATTTCTACAGGATCAGGTCAAATGATGGGTTGGTTGGAAAGGGGTTCTCAGTAAGGTTTCACCTGTGAAATATTAACTACCAGATAAATTCGGACTGAAGTGGGCAACTTGAGGTATACTGTGTTTGGTAACATGTCAAGAATTCTGTATGGTCCTATCCACTTCTGAGTGAGCTTTTTAAAGGGATAGGGAAGTAAAAGGTGCTCTGTGGATAGCCACACTTCTTGTCCTTTTTCATATGGTGGTGCCTCTGAATGTTTGAACTCTGAATGTTTCTTTATCCACTCCTGAGCCTCTTTAAGCACATTCTGAGTTTCCTCATGGGATTGAGTGAGCTCTTAAGCGAATGAATTTGTGGGAGATGGAGCTTCAAAGCCTAGACAAGAAACATAATGTTTGGTGATTGCGAAAGGCGAAGTTTTGATGGCAGAGGAGTACACATTGTTGTGAGAAAACTCCACAATTTTAATCCAACTTGCCCATTGATCCTGCTTCTTAGCGATGAATAGTCTAAGGTACTGCTCCAATTCCCAATTGATACATTCAGTTTGTTCATCAGTTTGAGGGTGAAATGCTGTGGACAGCTTTTAAGATATGCCAAGTGAGTGGCACAGCTTGTGTGTAAAAGCAGATGCAAACTAAGGTCCTCTGTCTGAAACAATAGATGAAGGGAGCCCATGCCGACACCAAACATGGTCTTGGAACATCTGGGCTAAATGAAGAGAGGAGGTTTGAGAAGAAGAACAGAGAATAAAAACCACCTCTTTTGAAAACCTATCTACTATAACCAGTATAGCATCATATCCTAATGATAATGGAAGTCCTGTTATGAAATCAGTGGATATGTCTTTCCATGGAGAAGATGGGATGGGTAATGGTAGTAGTTTTCCTGCTGGTGCTTTCTGTGAACCCTTTGTAAGGGAGCACACTTGGCAGGTTTGTAAATATCTATTAACATCTTTAGTTTGTTTTGGCCAGTAGAACCATCATTTTAATAAATGTAAAGTTCTTTGCCTTCCTCCATGACCAGCTATAGGAGAATCATGGCAGTGTTGAATAGCCTCTTGCCTAAGAGGTTCTGGAATAAAAAGAGCATTGGTCTTAGAATGGGTATAATATTGGTTTTCCTGATTATAACACAACCCCGAAGGCAGAGTTATGTCTTTAGATGCAAGGATGATTTGGAGAAGAAAAGAATTGGAAAGGGATATAGGGTGGGTGGGAAAAAAGGAAGGGGCGAAAACCACCACATTCTTATTAGGCTCCTGGATAATGTCACCATGATCTGCTCAACGAGACAAGGCATCAGCATGTCCATTAGCTGAACCCAGTTTATAAACAATGGTGAACCGGCATTCCATGAGAGTTTCCACCCAGCGGGCCTGTCAAGGAGAAAGATCTTGTGGTTTTTGCCAATGCTTCAATGCCTGATGGTCAGTCCAAATCTCAAAATCGGTACAATCAATGAGAAGATGGCGCCACTCTTGAAGGGCACTAATAATAGCCCAAAGTTCCTTGTCATAGATAGGATAGTTGCATTCAGCACTTGACAAGGAATGAGAGAGGAATGCTGTGGGGCACCATTGGCCATTGACCAAATATGAGAGTACCACACCAATAGCGATATTGGAGGCATCAGTTTTGACACGAATGGGGCAGGAGGAGTCAGGGTAAACAAGGAAAGGAGCGGTGGACATGATGTGTTTGAGCTGGTCAAAAGCTTGTTGTTGCTCATCTTTCCAAGAGAAGGGAGAATCTTTGTGAGTGAAATCATTAAGGGGGCAAGCAATCTCACTGAAACTCTGAATAAACTGGCAGTAATAATTTGCCAGTCCTAAAAATGCCTGGACTTGCTTAAGCGTGCGAGGAATAGGCCAATCTTGAATAGCTTGCACTTTCTTGGGTTGCATCTCAACCCCATCTTTAGACACAACCATGCCTAGATAATCAACCTTTTCTTGAATAAAATGACACTTGGAGGGTTTCAGGAAAAGGTCATTGGACCAAAGTCTATTGAGAACAGTGCAAACTAATTTGACATGCTCCACATGTGATTTTCCCTTGGAGAATATAATAATGTCATCAATATAAATGAGTATGAACTGCCATAGATCTTGGAAGATATCATTGACCATATTTTGGAATGTGCCAGGACTGTTGCACATGCTGAAGTACATCACTGTTGGTTCAAAGGCATCTATGGGAGTAGTGAAGGCACCTTTCCATTCATCACCTTCTTTCATCCGGATGTTGTTATATTCCCATCACAAATCTAATGTAGTGAAGAGATCTGCGCCCTTTAGTCAATCAATGAGGGTGGAGATGAGGGGAAGGGGGTACACATTCTTTACAGTCCAGCTGTTAAGATAGTGGTAGTCAATAACCATCCACTTTCCTCCATCTTTCTTTCCAATAAAGAATACAGGAGAGGATTGGGGAGATTTTGAAGGGCGGATATATCCTTTCACTAATTCTTTGGAAATAAACTTGCAAACTTCCATTATCTCAGTATCTGAGAGAGGAATAACCCAACCCTTCTTTGGGACAAAATCCTTTTTTAACTCGACTGCGTGGTCCCAGGGCTTTCACAGTGGCATGCACTCTAATTTTTTCTGGGAAAAGACACTTAGGTATTCCCAGAACTTCTTTGGTACTTGCTCTTTAAGTTCCTGTTCTTCAGTGACTAGAGCTCTTGTTTTGACTTGGTCAGGTGTAAAACTAACCGTCTTGTTCCTCCAATCGATTTGAGAATTGTGGTGCTTTAACCAGTTATATCCTAGAGTAAGAACTAATCCTCCTAAATTAGTAACAAAGGCTTGAATGACTTCCTTATGCACTTTGTCATCCTTGTCTGCCATACTTATCCTTAACAGAACTCTTGTGGAAACTTCCCCTATGTTTCCTTGAGAACCATTGGCATTAATGACTTGAATATTCTTTGAGAGTGGTAATTTGTCCACTCTGTATTGTTTGACAAATTTTTTGTCAATGAAAGTTGTCAATGCACCTGAGTCAATTAGTGCAAAGTTTCATTCCATACTCTTCCATTCTTTTCCCTTCCAGAGGGGTTGTTTTACCAAACCTTTGATTCACACTTTGATTGTGAATTTGTCTTTGGCATAAGTTTTTAGGGTTTCTTTTTCGAGGGTTTTATAATCTAAGGAATGAGTACTGGCTCTGGAAAAAGTTGGAAAAACCTTTTTTTCTTTTTTTGTAGAGGAATTAAGCACCACTTTATTACCTGTGGCTGAGCTCTTTCGAGACCCCTCTGAGGTATCACTAAAAAATTGATTAAAGTCCACTTTACAAAGACTATCTAAGTTATTGCAAGTGTTAATTTGAAATCAAGAAGAAGAAGAAAAAGAAGAAGAAACTTTATTTAAAGGATCTTGATCACCTTGATCAATCAAAACTCTGTCGAAAAACCCTGTTTTGCCTCATTGGTGAACTTGTCTCTGAAGTAAGCCTCAGCTTTTTCTACTGAGGACCAGGGCTGTTTCTGGATTTCTGTGATGCAGGCCAATTGTTTTTCTCACTTTGCTTCTGCCTTAAGCTCGCACATGTCTATTGGCTTGGCCATGTGTATTATAATCACTTTTCACTTTTTGCATCATGTGACTGTGGGACCTCTTTTACCTTTCACATCTTCACATCTTCACATTTCACATCTTCACTCATTCACACCTTTACTAGTCATGCCCTAGACCATGGCATCATACCTGGCAGCTCCCATGAAGGACTGCTATGGTACTCACTCCTTTATCACTATTGGTGGGCTTACTGTATCAATACTTAGGGCCAGGCTAGTTTACATGGTTCATGCCCTCTCCTGTAGCATGTATAAAGGGCTTGCACAAGAGGGGACTCCCCAGTCTTGCACACTTGAGCCTTTAGCTTTATACAAGGCCTTGACTCTTCTCTTATTCCTCTTGCCTAGTTTACTGAGGATCTAGTTCAAAACCTCAGCTATTAGTTTTAAAGGTGTCCACTGGGATCAGATCATCAGACTCGAGACCAGAGTGGCAAGGAGCTGCTTCAGTGTGCCAGCCATGCGTGTCCAGCTCTGAGGAGAAGTCTTCATATCAGATGATTCGTGACCTCTGTTGAGGTCGAAAGTCTGCAGGGGGAGTAAAAGAAAGATTGGAGCAACAGTCTTTGGCAAGGTGCCCATTCTTGTGGCATTTAAAGCACTCCTTCATTGCCATGAAGGTTTGCTGTCCAATTTCCATTGGAGCTCCTTGGCCAGGCTGTGTCCCTACTGCTGTGAACCTTGGAGGGGGAGTCCACTGAGGATGAGGGTGGAATTGGTTGGAGGGATTACAAGGGGAGAAGGATAAAGAGGAAGAAGAGATAGGAGAATGAGTATTAGAGAACCTTGGCCGGAAGCGACCTTGTGAGGGGTTTCCCTGCTCTATGGCTAGCCATTCAAAAGCTCTGCTGATCTCCCTGAACTGTTCTATTTGCTCCATGTATTCTTCTTTAATTCCTTGTAGTAGGGCCTGGGAGTAAATTCAGTACTGCACCTGTTTGCATAGTAATTGTAAAGCATGGCTGTTGGTTATCCCTGCATCCCTTTTTAAGATTTTGAACTCCTGCAAGAAAAGATCAATAGAGCTGCTGTGAGACAGACTCTCTAATCTTTTTAGCACTTCGTGCGCAAGTTCATCTATGCAGAAATAATCTTTTAGCATCTTCCATAGCTCTGATTCTGAGGGCCAAGCTTCATGCTCCTCTTCTCCCCTATTTTCCCTGTTTAAACAGTTCTCCAGTAGCATTTGGGCATATGCCCCCACCCTTCCTTCCAACCTAGTTAGCAGGGCAGCTGTAGAAGTCCTGTGACTATCCAAATTTTGTTCTTTCAGCCAAACTCGCATCTTTACAGACCACAGTCTCCAAGTTTTCCTGTTGCCATCCCATTTCCCTGGGTTGGCCAACTTCTTTCCCCATACTTCTCTCATCTCTTTATCAATATTCAAAATCTCTCCAGATATCCTCGATGGAGATAGTTGCTGGTGTAAAGGTAGGGATGGATGAGGGGGTAAGAGGAAGAATGGAATCCAAGCATGCTGGGGGAGGGGTTCGTCCCGAGTGATGAATACTGAAGCCTGGGATCAGGGAGATTGTTCTGTGTCCTGAAATGGGGGGAGAGGTGAATCTAACTTGACAATCTCCTCCTGATTCGAGTCGCTTGAGTCCTCTGTGGGCCTTGGTGGTTCTCTTGGTGTGGACACCTTGTTTCTTTAAATGATAGAGAATGGGTTCTCCGCAAACCTTTCTCAATTGTTGACTAGAAGTCCTAAGCAAATCTGATGATCTCAGGGATTTGAGCCTATCTGAGGCTGCTATCTTCCTATCTCTTGCCTTTTTGGCCTCAAAGTCCTTTTGCACTTGGTAGTTGAATGTGGTAAAGCACTGGGTGAATGATTCTGTACCTAAAATATCATTCTCAAATCCTAGAATGGCTTTTTCAATGAATCTGAACAGCTACTCCTCATGACCCCAAGTATAGGCTTTTCTAATTGTCATAAAAAGCTAAGTGACCTATTTCCTTTTTTCTTTGTCTTGAGCGCTGACTGGTAAATGAGTCTTGCACAAGTGAAACAGCTGCTAGCTGTCCTTTCCTCGAGTCTGAAAAGATCTGGTCCCAGTGGATGCCTTTGAACTAATAGCTGAGGTTTTGTTCTAGTACCTCAGAGAACTAGGCAAGAAGAGAGAAAAGAAGAGTCAGGGACTTGTATAAAGCCAAAGGCTCAAGTGTGCAAGACTGGAGAGTCTCAGCTTGCACCAGCCCTTTATATATGCTACAGGAAAGTGCATGGACCATGTAAACTAGCCTGGCCCTAACTATGCTACAGTAAGCTGACCAATGGCAATAAAGGAGTGAGTACCATAGCAGTCCCTCATGGGAGCTGCCAGGTAATGATGCCATGGTCTAGAGCATGACTAGTGAAGAAGTGAAGAAGTGAAAGTATGACAAAGTGAAGAGGTAAAAGAGTGAAGAGGTGAAATGTGAAAAAGGTGAAGGGTTAAAGGTGTCCCATGGTCATGTGATGTGAAAATGAAAAAGTGATTATAACATTATCTGAGATCTGCCACATTATGCAACTGATTCCTGGTACAGAGAAATACTCTGATATAAAGGACTTAGCCTTAGCCTAGGATTATTCTTATAAGGCCACTTGTTTGCACAATCACATGCTCCTGGTCACATGATTATGCAACCATTCACATCACATGCTCAACAGTTCCCATGGTCATGTGCTTGAAACCATTGTGTTTACTAGCCATGTAACAGATTTTCCTTCATACAACTCTGGCCCTTTCATTACTACTCCATTCCACTCCAGTTGTGCTTGTACTTTTTCCACCCCAGTATTATTACAGTTTCTTCAACCCTTTATTCCCTTTCTGCCTTAATTCTAACTTTGGCTTTGTTTCTGATCTCAGTTACTTTGTACACCTTAGTTCTCACTTCATTCTCTCCAGACTACTCCATTTCAACTTCATACTTTCTTTCACTCTTATTTTCTTCCTTGTTCCTGTTTTAACTCTTGTCTCTGCATGCTATCCTCCAGTTTTAGACTAACATGCCTTGATGCTGACATCTCTGACATCTCCATTCATCTTCAAGATGCATTGGCATCTGCTCTTGCTTCTGATACAACTCCAGTCTTATTTCCCTTCCTTACTTAGACCTTTTTGCTACTCCAGAACTATAAATGCTATAACTTCTGTGTGTAGTTCATTAGTTTGAATATTAATGAAAATATTCCTGTCTTAACTTCATCCTCACTCTAACTGAGCTCTCTAGCTCACCCTCTGACCCTTCAGTTTACTTCAAAGTACCTTCAAGCCTTAATGGAATTCTTAAGAAAATCCTAAGGGCTTGATCTCATTATAACAAGGCTTAATGCTCCTTATCTTGCCTGTTTTTCATGTTAAGCCATAAGACCACTCTCCTCTACCTCTTTGACCTCTTTATAAATCAGGACACTAAGTTGCTGCAAGGGCACATCACATAAGGTGAAGCCAAGTCCTGTTCAATTCAAAAAAGGCTCTTATCTATTATACTGCAAGACTTTGAGCAACTATACCTATATCTTGTTGTGTACTCCTGCTACTGCTAGGGGTACTGCTAAAGCCTAACCTTTGGACTATAGGCTAGGAGAACTAAGCAAGAGAGATATTGGATCAAGAAACTTGTGAAAACCTTAGTGGTTCAAGTATACAAGATTAGAGAACTCCAGCTTGGACTTGTACCCCTTTTATATTATTGCATCTTGAGCACAAACCAGGAGAGTGTGCCCTGCCCTACAGTAGTGTACAGTAAGCTGCCCAATGGCAGAAAGAGAGTAAAAATCTAGAAATACATGAGGAAAACAGATGGTATGAGATCATAGGCTAGATTAGTCTAGATCTAGTGAAATGTGAAGTGGTAAAATGTGAAAATGTGAATGGGTGACATGGTCACATCATGTGACCATGTAAAGAGTTAAAGGGAAATACAAAAAGGTAAAAAATAAAATATAAGGAAAAATATGCATTATAACATTTTTAATCTTCTAAAAATCTCTGGACTTCTTTAGAAGCCCCCAGAGATATGTCCTCACCCACAGGTTGAGCCACATTAGTGTGCCCAATCCTGAAGTTTGCCTTTGAACTCTTACCTCTTTTTACCATCTTTCAGTTTCAAACTCACATACCTTGGTGCTTTATCCCTGACATCTACATTCATCTCCCAGATAATTGGCATCTGCTCTTACTTCTGAGACAACTCCAGTCTCATCTCCCTTTCTTGCTTAGACCTTTTTGCTATAACTTCTGTATGTAGTACATTAGTTTGAATATTGATGAAAATACCACTGTCTTAACTTCATTTTTACTCTGACTAAGCTCTCCAGCTTATCCTCTGACCCTCCAGTTCACTTCAGAGTATCTCCAAGCTTTAATGGAATTCTTAAAAAATCCTAAGAGCTTAATCTCATTATAACTAGGCTTGACACTCCTTGTTTTGCCTGTCTTCATGTTAAGCCATGAGACTGCTCTCTCCTCTTTCTCTGACTCCTCTGTAAATTGATACACCAAGCTATGCAAGTGTGCACCACATAAGGTAAAGCCAAGTCCTGTTCAACCCAAGAAAAGCTCTTTTTAACCTTTTAGAATCTCCAGACTTTTTTAAAAGCCCCTGAATCTATATCCTTACCCATAGATTGGGTACTATCAGTATGTTCAATCTCAGAGTTTGTTCTGGAGCTCTTCTTTACTGTTACTCTAAATCCTAACTGCATTCTGCACCTAGAATTTACTTCTCTAGCATTCCTCTGTGATCTAGCAGTATGCTTGACTCAAAAGTTCTTTTAGCTCTTTAGAACTAAATGTGATAGAGCTTTAAGCATCAAAATACTGTTTCAATAGTGTAGTCAAGCAAAGTCTGCTTCATTTTAACATTTTGAGGATAATGTAGGCTTTAATCCTAATTCTAAGAATAATATAGGTTTTAATTCCAATTTTAAGGATAATGCAGGCTCTAATTCTAATTCTAATTCTGATCCTGATTCTAAGGATAATTCAGGCTCTAATTCTAATCCTGAGAATAATGCAGACTTTAATTCAAATACAAACTTTAATTTCTCTAGCTCTAGCTCCTCTTTTAATGGCTTTAATGTTTTTAATTGTCAAAACTTATTCCTAGACATATAGCAAAAATCCAGATAATAGATTCTGAGTACAAACACCCTAATGGGGCTTGGCTCATGGGGATAACATACTCTGAAGACTTTCAAGAAAGTCCAGAGGGGGTTTAGAAAGAGTTGAAGGTAATTCTTACTGGATTGAATGGAACTTGGCTTTATCTTATGTAGTGTGCCCTTGCAAAACCCATTGTTCCAATTTGTGAAGGGGTTAGAGGAAGAGAGGAGAGCAGTTTCATAGCTCAACATGAAGGACAAGCAAGATGAGAAGCATTAAACCTAGTCATAATAAGAATAAGCCCATTGGGATTTCCTTAGAAATTTCATTAAGATCTGAAGTCACTCTGGGGTAATTCAGAGGTTTAGAGGGTGAGCTTAGAAGCTTAGTCAGAGTGAGAATGAAGTCCAGATGGAGGTATTTTCATTAATATTCAAACTAAGATATAGAATATAGGACTATAGTACTTATACCTCAAGGAGGGCAGAACTAACTAAGGATATAGTAAAATGAGACAAGTATAACTCAGAAGCAAAGCAGGTGTCTAAGTAACTAAAAGATAAATGGACATGTCAGGGAAGACAATGTCCAATCTTGTTAGATTAAAACTAAAGGATGGTAGGAAGAAGTAAGGGAAGACAAGGGACAGGGACAGGAATAGTAGCAATGGCAAGAACTAGGGGCAGGATAATGGTGCAGAGTTAAGGTGGAGTGATCCAGAGGAAACAAAGTAAAGACTAAGGTGGTAAGGTAATACATACTGAGAATAAAAATAGAGATTAAGGTTGGAACTAGGGTGAAGCAGGAACAAAGGCTGGAGGACTGGTACTAATGGTGGGGCAAAAGTGTGTGGGCATATACAAGATGGAGTGGAGATGGAGGACCAGAGTTGCATGGAGAGTCAGGGGCTTGCTGTGTTACGATGCAAGCCTAACATGCAGTTACATGTGATCATAAGAGTTTCCAGAAAGCATGTGATCATGTGAAGGAGCAGCCTTATAAGGACAAGCCCTAGGCTAGGGTTAGTAGTTCTCTTACAAGTATTCCCTGGCACTTGTGAGGTCACATGACTGTGGCTGGATCTCAGATGAGATCTTAGATTGGTCTGATGATATCTCTAATGGAGATTAGGATCTGATCTGTGGCAGAGATCCAGATTGGATTTCCTTGGCCTTCAGACAGCCATGCCATTCTCATAGATCAAGGGCAGTGTCTTCCCTTCCATTCTTCCACATCCTCATGATGTGGTTCCTCTTCTCCATCCTGCATCCACAAGGCCACTGCCTCACTCTTCCATTATAATCCATGTCCCTTCCTCATTATCTATTACTAAGGGTAGGAGCTCCTTACACTATTGGTGCACATAGATAGCATAGATTAGGGTAGGCTCCCTATTCATGGTCCGTGCATGGATCTCTGCAATATATAAGGCAGGAAGTGGTAAGCTGAGGTCTCCTCAGTCTTACTCTCTTGTTTCTTAGCTGAGATTATACAAGAGATCTCTAGATCTCCCGGCTGTTTCTCTTAAGGAATCCCCCTGAGCTCTCTAGGGTTGGCTCCGACTCTCTTTTCTGCCTAGTTTGGGGCCACTAGCATAAAAGCCCTAGCAGTAGCAAGGAAGGCACTCACCAAGGTGCTTGAGAAGAAGGATATGGGTAGTGACACATAACATGCTGAATACAAGGACCAGGCATAAGCTGAGTCAGAATTGGATTAGAGATATAGGATATAACACTAATCCAGCCATTTACATTTATATTGCTCCTAAAGGCACTCTATATACTAAACCTATTCAACCATATTAACTTGGAGCTATAAATATTCAATGTTCATATTGTCATGCTCTTTACTTCAAGTCTGAACAACTTACCACTTCTACAAGAAACAATCCTAAATTTGGCAAATATTGTCTTCAGGGTCAAGTTAATCTCCCTTATATTTAAAAGTGGCCACCAATTCTCCAGCAGCTTACTCTTGATGCTACTTTTATGCAAATTATTCATACTTTTAATAGTGCCATGGCTTTACTTTTGTAAGTGTAAATATAGATCATTAAAAAGTTCAAGGCTCTGGACCAGCATCATTTTATATTTATGGTACACTTCACTATCTCATGGGTTCTCTTCAATCTTCCTATGCTCAACTATATATATATAATTCAAAACAAGCAACTAATACACATGCTTAGTATAGTCCCTAGCTTAGTCCTATAATTTTATTGGATCTTTATATTATGCTTAAAGATTATCATCCTTGTACTCCTTTATATAAACAGGCCTTTGATATTATAAGAGTAAGTTTTGAATTTGATTTAATTTAAAATTTTATAAGTATAAAATTTTGATTTTTTGATTTATATTTATATAATATATAGGCAAAACCACTGAAGAAGCATACTGATATACAAATGAATCTTCATGTTCAAAGAAAAAATAATCCAAAACATTATAATCTTTCTACTGTGGAAAAAATTGCTACTATAGTTCCTGATAATGATTCTAAAGACATTAAAGCCTATTATAACATTACTCTATGTCTTCAAGGTAGTGGTCTTTGACAAATTAGTAATTTTTATCCTTTCTATCTTTCTCTTTATTATGTGCTTCTTTTTCCACATGAAGAGAAGAGTTGGCACTTGAATATTTTATTGCAAGAAATTTCTCGTTAAACCCCTCACTCAAAGAAAGTTACTTAGCTTCTTTGGTATGCATATAGATTTTATATATGCCTCCCACATATAGAGCCTTTAAATCTCTTCAGAAATAGAAGTCTTTTTCAACAACTGGTTTGTAATGGATGGGCTTTGATTAACCAATCAAATCTTACTTGGGCTGCCAATAATTAAAGAAGACTTAAAGCAAATCTTTATCAAGAATTACAGGATTATATAAATTGAGATGCTAATCAAGATATGCATTAATTCAGTCATGTTATTCTCCCTTCTACTCACAAAGGCAGTTGTTATGACTCTGGATCCCAGAGGCTAAACCTAGATGAAGGATGGGAGAAGGAACACGAAAGGAAAATCTAGAGGAGGCTCTGTAGAGGAGCAACCAAGGAAGAATCAATGAAGGAGGACTCAAAAGAGACTTGTGCCCATGCAACTGAGGGCCTAATCCTGAAAGGGTTGAGATCTAAAGAAGTATGTAAAGCAAGATACAAAAGTAATTAAGTCTGAAGAGACTTAACTACCTATATCCACCCCTTATATATGGCCTAGAGAGGCACACAGACCAACTACTACTAGCCTACCCTAAGGTACTGCTATCTATGGACATCAATAGCAGTAAGGTCACACTATTAAATAAAAGAGAAAAGAGCATGGAGCAGGAATTAAGAGTGAGGCAGTGGCCTCATGGATCAAGGGAGGGGAATGGAAGAGAAAGAAGATCTTATAATAGAAGATCAGAGTTGCACATGAGGATGGAGATTTCTGCCACAGATAAGATTGTAGAAGTAGATCTGAGGATCCATCAGATCCATGGAGATATGACCAGATCTAGATAGGAAAGATTTATGGGCTGATTCTGGGAAGATCCCAGTTCCTAATCACATGACCACTGACCATAAGGTACTCATAATAATAGCCAAGCCCCAGGCTAGGGTTAACCTGAAAAGGAGTATCATTCCCATGATCACATGATGTGAAAGTGGTGATTGTGCAAGATGTATAACAGCAGTATTTGCTATATGTAATAACTTCTTCAGAATTCTCTTGCAATTTGTAGAGAATATAAAAAGCCTAATATTTTTCTTACTATAACTGCAAATGGAAACTGGAAGAAGATTAAAGATAAATTGTTTCCAGGTATGTTGATGTATTTTATATGTTATCTTTTTATATGTAATTATCAACCATTTTATTTTATTTTTATTATAATAGGTCAAACTACACTTAATAGATCTGGTTTAATATCAAGAGTTTTTCATGCTAAACAGCAAGTGTTATTAAAAATCATTCATAATGGCAATTTTGGTCAAGTGGCTGGCTTTGTCTATACCATTGAATATCAAAAGCATGATCTTTCTCATATGCTATCAAAATGTTATTTTAACATTCAATTGAGAATCCAGACAAAGGATTCTAAGTGTGAACAATCTAATAGCAGCTCAACCCATGAAAAAAGACATACTTCAGAGACTTTCTGTTATGCACTTAGCAAAACACTGATGATCTTGTCACATGATTATGAGACTTCATTGTCAAAACAAGGATAACCCTAGGTTTGGATTTGGTTCTAATTCAGAGTTTCCCCACATATAAGTATTGGTCACATGATATGGCAGATCTTAGATAAGATCCAGATTGATTTATGGCAGAGATCTAGATGGTAATCTTCTCAGCCTTATAGCTGCCTGGCCACTTTTATATCTACCTTTATAAGTATGCTTTCCTTCCATTCTCCCACATCCTTATAAATGTGATTCTCTTCTCTTACCCTTGATCTATGAGGCTGCTGCCTTACTTCTACCTTTTACTCCATGCTTCTTTATTTATCAGCTCTGCATACTTACTGCCATTGGTTCATAGATGGTAGTTACTATTCCTGTACTTGGTCCATGTGCATTTGTAGTTAATATATAAGGAATGGGGAGAGACTTGGGGCAACCCAGTTTTAACCACTTTTGTTACTAGTGCTTCTAGCCTAGTCTTCATGCAGGTGTGACTTATACCCTATATGGGTCAAGGCTCAGTCCTCTCCTTTGCCTAGTTTGGGGCTCTAGTGTTAAAAGCCTATCTTATTGTTGTTATCATCCCTGTTCACTTACCAGTTCAGTTTGATTTAAAAAGGCACTCTTTGGATGAATAACACTTTCAAGAATGTCTGAAGATGATCTGGAAAGGTTGAAAGAAGTTCTCATTGGATCAAATGGAACTTGGCTTTATCTTATATGGTATGCCCTTGCATAATTTAGTGTCCCAGTTTATAAAGGGGTCAGAGAAAGAGAGGAGAGCAGTCTTATAACTTAACATGAAGGACAGACAAGACAAGGAGCATCTAGCCTAGTTATAAAAAAAACAAGCCCCTTAGAATTTCCTTAAAATTTCATTAAAGTCTGGAGTTACTCCAGAGTTTTCTGGAGAATTAGAGAATAAGCTTAAAAGCTTGGTCAAAGTGAGGATGAATTTCAGACAAGGGGTATTTTCATTGATATTTAAACTATAGTACCTTATAGGAGTTATAGTACTTATAGTTCTGGTGTAGCAAAAATGTCTAAGCAAGAAGTAAAGATGTGAAGAAAGTTGTCTTAGAAAAAAAGGCAGATATCAATGCAACCTGGATATAAATAAACATGTCAGAGGAGATAATGTCTAATAATGTCAGACTAAAACTAAATGATAACAGAGGGGGACCAGAGAAAACATAGAACAGGAACAAAAGATGGAACTGGAAGTGGAGTAAAAGTGGAAGGAAGTGGAGGACTGCATGGTATGTGCTTAATAAAAGAGTAAGAAGGACACAAGTGTGAATGAAGTAGTCACTGTAACAGTGTCTACTGTCCTATCCTTAATAATTGAGCTATCTTAATAAATACTCCTATTTTATTCTAGAAACTAGTGAGGCTTTTAGCTAGTGGCCTTGAACCAGGCAATAAGAGATAGTGAGACTACTACTCCTTGTATAAACCAGATGCCAGTAGAAAGTAATATCCTATATAACCAGCTATAAGGTCAAGAGAGAGCAAGTCTGGGAAAAACCCAGCTTACACCCCCTGCCTTATATATTGCCAGAGTCTGTGCACAGATCAAGTACAGGAGGCATACCCTAAGGTCTACTATCTATGGACATCAATAGTAGTAATTACTCAGCTATATAAATAAGGGAAGGGAAAGATATGGAGCAGGAATGAGAAGTGAGGCAGTGGCCTCATGGATTAAGGGACAGAATGGAAGAGAATATCACACCATGAGGATGTGGGAGAATAGAAGGGAAGTGCATAGGATTAGAGAAATCATGGCAGTAGCAAGGCTAAGGAAATCCAATCTGGATCTCTGCCATAGATTAGATTCTTTATCTAGATCATGAGATCAGATGTTATCAGGAACTGTACCTGGATCTCATCTGAGATCTGTCACATCACATAACTGATATCTGGTGTAGGGAAATACTCTGATATAAAGAACTTAGTCTTAGCCTAGGGTTATTCTTGATTAGACTACTTATTTGCATGATTACATGCTCCTGGTCACATGACTATGCAACCATTCACATTACATGCTCTAAAGTTCCCACAGTCACATGCTAGAGACTGTTATGTTTACTAAATATGAAATACTACTTCACTTTTAGGACAAGGGCTCCATACAAGCCTATAAACTATGAAAATATTTTGTACCCATTATTGGCTTTAGCCTTAACCTGTAAATAAATAGCTCTAAGCATAACAAAAAGAAAGGCATAAAAAAGAAAAAGAAAACTCTGAAAGTAAATTTGCCACTTAAAAGCAGCCTCTGAAAATGCAAAAAAAAATTCCTTGCATTTGGTTATTTTATTCACATTCACACATTATTTACTTCATTCCCTATATATGCCTTTACCCTGCTTTTAGGGCAAGATATCCTGATAAGCCTACTCAGTCAGAGAAAAGGGATTAGTAAAGTCTAAAACAGAAAAAAAAAGACTCTTTTTAACACATGCAGATGACAAAGAACTTGATCTTGTCAATGCAATTATAACACTGGCAAGCATCACAAAGGAGGGAGAGGGGTGGGTGAGTGGCATATCTGGCCTGAATTATCATTATCTTAATGTCTAGATCCTCAAGAGAATTAATAAGGGTAAAAACATCTTGAATTTCTTTAGCAGAAGATAGCCTAAGAGAAACTCCACTTTTCTTAAGACATTCATTGCTAACATTGACAATAGCAACTACCATCTGTTATAAGCATTCAGCACAATAAATTGCAACCATTTGCATAAGTTGCAGATGTGCAGCACAGTAGTGAAATAAAATATATTCTCAAAGACTGCTATTGTATGCAGTATCAAGAAGTTCAGTAACTTCTTCTTTGCTATATCTGTTATGACTCTGAAGATCAGAGACTACACCTAGACTATGAGCTGAGGGAGGAGGAACACTGAAAGAGGAAACTTCTAAAGGAGGCTCTGTAGTGGAGCAACCGAGGAGCTACTGGTGATGGCGATGAGGAGGACACGGAAGAGACTCGGACACGGGACTTTCCTAAAGAACTGCCTTCTGCCTTGAAGGGCCTGATCTTCTGAGAAGAGCTTAACCTGGTAAGCCTAAACTGCTAAAGCATCAAGTGATAAAGTCTGAGGACTTTAGCACTCTCAGCCAGCCTTTATATACTACTCTAGGGCGAGCACGGACCAGGTACATCTGTGTCTACCCTGAAGTTGTACAGTAAGCTAGCCTATGGCGTAAAGGGAGCAGCCTCGTGTAGGCCGTAAGGGAAATGCATGGAGCGGAGATGAAGGGATGTGGGGGAATGGAAGATAAGGGGTCAGGACACTGCGAGGATGGGGATCTCTATCCACAGATGAGATCCATCAGCAGATCCGTCAGATCCACAGAGATAGATCAGATCCAGGATCGGGGAAGATCCAGGGAAGATCCTAGATGTGCCTCATGGTCACTAATCTTATGAGTACTCGTATAGTATTGCCTAGTCCTAAGCTAGGGTTTAGCCTGAATAGGAATGGGATTCCCACGATCACGTGAGAGTGAAAGTGGTCGTTGCATGGTTTGCAACAATATCCTTCAACTTCTGGCATCTTGAGTAACTCTAATGGTAAAGCCAGCAAAACTGGGGAGAATTTCACAGAAGAGTCCAGCAATAAAACTCTACTTTCTTCAATAAACTCCAGAGAAGAGCTATTGAACTCTGAGCAAGAAGAGGGGATCAGCTTCTTGAGAAAAAGATCCATATCCTGCAAATGTAAAACTGAATAAATTGTATCACATATAATTCTAAGCAATCAGGGTAAAATAATGACTTGATCTGGTGAAAAATCCTGTTTAGGAATAGAAGCTGGAAAACTTGACTCTTCTTGTGACTTGAAGACTACTATATCTTTACCATCTAAGTTCTCTGAAACCTGCTGGATAAAAATCCTCTGAGGTCAAACAGGTAACAACTGCAAATCTGTGAGAACTTCTTCATATATTTCTTCTATCTTGATTCCTTGACTCTAATATATTCTAGGTAAAGAAATAACTGTCTCTGACTTAACTTCTTTGCCTTTTAATGACTTGTTAAGGTCCTTGGTAGTTTGAGAACTTTCTGGTTTATCCTTGTGCTCAATCTCAATTTCTTTCTCAAGTTGAACCTTTTCTTCAATGACCCCACTTTTAGACAGAGTATCCTTTTTTGAAAAAATAAAATAAAAAAATAAACTTCATTATCTTGTGACTTGGTATCTTGTGGTTCTTGCTCAAATATCTCATCTTGTTTGAGCAACTCTAATCTATTAGAAACTGGGAATGAAATCTCCAGGATATCTTCATCAACCTCTTCAGATATTTCTTCTAGTGGTAGTCCATAAATATACTGTGACTTGTGCCTTGGTACCCATTGGACTCTTGGAGGTGTTAATGGCTCTGAATCTGGCAAGAAAGAAATTTCTTTCAAAGAGGCCAGAAGGGATTCTCTTTTTGCTAAACCTTTATTATCTACTAGAAGCTCTGAATTACTCCAGGTGGGACTAAACTCAAAAGGTTCATATAATGACTGAATTTCTTCCATTATCATCCTTGTAACTTCAACTATCCTGCTATTCCACAACATGGCTGGAAGCTGCTCTGAAAAAATCAAGGAAAAAGACTCAACTGGGGAGAAGAGGGGAGAAAATATCTCAATGACTTCTTCTAGGCAGGCTGAAGAACTCTGAGGGTAAAATAGGATGGACTAATTCTGTACTCTGATAATCAGGGGTAATGGCCTGGTAGAGGAATTCACAACCAGTGGTTTCAACTTCTCAGACTTGGGCTGCTTTTTTATTTTCTTTATTTTCTTTTTTGCAAAGTGCCACTATTTCCAGAGGGAGAATATCTGAAAGCAGAAACTTGAGGGATATCAGGGATTGTGCTTCAGCTTTAGCTTCTACTTGTAGATTTTCTTCTCTGATTAACTTGTTGATTTCCTTGGAATCTGCTTTTGTCTGCTTCTGCTTACTAAGTTTAGACCTTGTACCTTTGCCTATATTGGCCTTGACATCTACTCAAGAAGCTATGCTCAACTCTTTCATCTGCTGTACATGAGGCACAGGCAACTCTAACAAAGAAACTTTTCTTTCAATAACTTTTTCTCCAGGTTTTAAACTCATTTCTTAAGCTCAGCTACTTCTTTCCTCATGCACATAAGTGACTCTAGAATGCTTTGCTTAAGACTATCTTCTGGAGACTCCTTGGTATTGCTAGTGAAAGAAACCTTCTTCTTCAACTGACTAATCAAAGGACCTTGCATTAACTTAAGAATTGACTTGACTCTGGCACCTTTTGATTCTTGTCATGGCTGAGGGCTAACAGCCTGTTCTTGTGACTGTGATAACTCTAATGTTGACTTATGTCCTCTGAAAAATTTTACCAGGGCCTGCTAACAACTATCTCCTTTGTGACCCTTGCATCCACATGCATAGCAGCAAACTTCCTTTGAACAATTTCTTATGAAATGCCCATTCACTCCATAGTTGTAACAACTGGGGCATGCCACTGGAAAATGGCCAATCTGATGGCATATCTTGCAAACTTGAACTTATGGTTTAGAGTGGACTGACTCTGAGACAACTTGGATACTTGCTAATCTTGTAACTTTTGATGATGCAGAGCCTACTGCTGGACTGAATGAACCCAACCTTGTGCTAGCTTTCTCTAAACTCATAGATTTGACTTTTGACAAAGCAGGTGCTCTAACTATGACTTCAGCTTTTGATACTGTGGGTATACTAACCACCTAACTCAACCTTGGAATCTGAACTTAGAGAGTATAACTCTGAGAAGAGGAGCTCTTTTCCTTGGTCTTGTTCTCTAATGCTTTCACTGCAGATGTGCTAACTGTCTTGCAACCTTTTAATGAAGTGGCTGGTCTAATCACAGAGGTAAAAGAAAAGAAAAGAGGAAGAAACATTGAAACCTTCTCTAAACTTCTATTTTCAACCGGAAGATACTTTCCAAAGCAAACTCTGATGCTTGGCCCTTGTTTTACTCCATAGACTGGGAGAAAAATCATAGCTGAAAAAAGGGAAGTCTAAAAAGACATCTCTGAAAATGTGGGAGAAGTTCTCTAATAAAATAAATAAAACCAGTAATCCTAATTTGGCTAGGAGCCTGTTTCCTCAGTGTTGAGTAAAACTCTAAAAGTTCTAAGGCAAGATCTTCTTGAACTCTATAAGTCCTGGATATCTTCTTGGTCTAATGTTCTATGTATGCCTTCTTGGCCTAAATGTTCTAAATCTATAAGAGCTAACTTCTTGCTTCTAAACTGGAGCCTAGATCTTGTCCTAGTAAGCATTGATCAAGTTAATAGACTTGCTCTAGTATAATGATGTCTACTATCCTATCCTTAATACTCAAGCTACCTTAATAAATGCTTCTATTCTATCCTGGAAACTGGTGAGGCTTTTAGCTAGTGACTCTGAACTAGGCAGTGAGAGAAGATAAGATTACTACTCCTTGTATAAACTAGATGCCAGCAGGAAGTAATATCCTGTATAACCAGCTAAAAGATCAAAAGAGAGCAAGTCTGGGAAAAACCCAGCTTACACCCCCTGCCTTATATATTGCCAGGGTCTGTGCATAGACCAAGTACAGGAGGCCTATCCTAAGATCTACTATCTATGGACATCAATAGCAGCAATCACTTAGCTATATAAATAAGGGAAGAGAAAGGCATGAAGCAGGAATAAGAAGTAAGGCAGTGGCCTCATGGATCAAGGGACAGAATGGAAGAGAATACCATACCATAAGAATATGGGAGAATAGAAGAGAAATGCACAGGATTAGAGATATAAAAGAGGCATGATAGTAGCAAGGCTAAGAAGATCCAATCTGAATCTCTCTTACAAATCAGATGTCATTAGAAACTGTACCTGGATCTCATCTGAGATCTGCCACATTACATGACTAATACCTGGTGCAGGAAAATACTCTGATATAAAAGACTTAGCCTTAGTCTAGAGTTATCCTTAATTAGACTAATTATTTGCATGATTACATGCTTCTGATCATATAACTATGCAACCATTTGCATCACATGCTCTAAAGTTCCCATGGTCACATGCTAGAGACAATTGTGTTTGCTAGATGCATAATAGTTACAAAGGGCTGGAATTATGTAAAGAGGAGTTAGAGGGTTGAAGTGGCATACTAGGTGCAAGGACCAGATATAAGCCAGATGAGAATTAGATCCAGAATATGGAATATAACATATGTATCTTTTAATATTCTTGGAAAATCAACATAAAATTCACCATGTGCAGCAAGTGGATGCTATTATCTCTGCTCAAATTCCTGATTCTTAAATTCATCCTCAATTTTATGCTGCTGTTAGTAATTACATGCTTTATGGTCCTTGCAATTCTTAAAGATGTCTGGAAAATAATATTTGCAAGAAACACTTTCCCAAGGCCTTTACTACTCATATTCTTATGAAAGAGAATGGCTATTCTAAATATGCTTGCCCTGAAAATAAAAGAACTTTTCAAAAAAGAGAAAATACCTTTGATAATAGCCATGTTGTTTCTCATCCAAGACAACTTCTGGTACAGTTTAATTGCCATATCAATTTAGAGTCTGTGGCTCTATCAAGGCAGTCAAGTGTATTTACAAGTATATCTATAAAGGTTCTAATCAAGCTACTGTTCAAGCAGAAGGTCAAAATAAAATTAACTCTTACTTGAATGCAAGATATATTTCTGCTAATCAGGCCTGTTATAATACCTTTGAATTTCCCATGCATGTTGAATGGTCTGCTATCCATTGTCCTTCTGTTCATCTTTCTGGCAAACATCCTGTTATCTTTTCTGCTAATGCTAAAATCAATAATGTGGTTCAAAATGCCAAAGACTCTCAACTTCTTGAATGATTCAAGGTCAATCAGAATCCTGAACTTATACAAGCTGGAGCTTATAATTATCTTTATCAGGAGTTTCCAAAGAAATTTGTATGAATTAAAAATCATGCCATTTGGAAGATTATGGAATGTTATAAGGTTATTGGTCACATATATTCTGTTTCTGTAACTACTGGTGAGCTGTTTTACTTGCATCTCTTGCTTACTGTGGTCAAAGGTTGGATTTATTTCATATGTCAGTATATATATTATAATTTTTTAAATAGCTGCTATCTCTTATGAAAATCATTGTACTGTCAATGGCTATCTTTATGAGTCTTTTAAGAAGGCATGTTGTGCATGTTGTTTTTTGCAGGATAATAGAGAATGGCATTAATGTCTTGAAGAAGCTACTTATTTCAGAACTGGCTTTCAATTCTATTGTCTTTTTATTATTATCCTAGTTCAATATAATCCTTTGAATCCACACAGATTATAAGATGCCTTTAAAGATCATCTCTGTGATTATCTTTACCATTACCTTACCCATATCCTTTATATTCCTGAGCCTACACAAGATTGAATCCATGGTTATGGGCTCTATTTAATAACCAGAGATCTCAGAAGATATGAAAAGTGTTATGTACTCTAAGAGTGCACTCTGTATGCAAACCAACTGGTAAGTAGTGAAGGCCCACAGCAATGACAAGTATGAGCTTTTGAGACTAGAGCTCCTAACTAGGCAAGGGAATGGATGAGTAGAAACCAGTAAGTAGACAAGTTAATGTTACAAGAGGTTTAGACTGGGAAAACCCCAAGTTCAACCACCCTGTATATATATTCACCAGGGACACAGTGCCATATACAGGATGACTAATCTACTACCTATGGCCACCAATGGCAGTAAGTACTCTTGCTGATAAATAAAAAGCATAGGGCAGAGAATAATAAGTAAGACAATGGCCTCACAGATCAAGGGAAATAAAAGAGTACCACATCCATGAGAATGTGGGAGAATGGAAGGGAAGCATACTTATAAAGGCAGATATGAATGTGGCCAGACAGCCATAAGGCCAATAAAATCCCCATCTGAATCT
>JBBPJW010000736.1:0-22260 GCA_038088935.1 Pulveroboletus aff. viridisquamosus
GATCTATGAATAAGGCATGGCCACCATAAGGCCACGGAGATCACATCTGGATCTCTGCCACAGATCGATCCTAATCTCCAAGGAGATATCATCGGTATCAATCTAAGATCTCATCGGAGATCCAGCCACATCACGTGATCATTACCTTTGCCGGGAAATACTCTGATTGTTGGATTACTGACCCTAGCCTAGGGTTCCTTGCTTGGTAACTCGTTCGCACGATCACGTGCAACTGATCAGGTGACCAGCGCATCACATGCTATGAAGCTCCCACGGTCACATGCTGACCATCGTGTACGATTGGATCGTAACATTAAAACTTTGCTCTTCTCTTTTACATTTAACACATTCTTTGCCTTTAGGAGAATATGTAGGTCAACTCTGCACCTTTCACCTTCTCTTCCAATATTACTATTGACCTTCTTTAAAAGATAATATAGTGGATTTCATTTGACATTGTCTCACTTTTATCATGTCCTCTGGTCAAGAACATGCCACACCAATTCTTCTTCTTCTCACAGCATCATTACCTTGGAGGATATTTTTGTTGACTTAATCACAGGATTACCAGTAATATCAGGAAAGAATATTATATTGGTAGTTATAAATAGGTTTTCAAAAGAAGTGATATTTACTCCTTGTTTCTCTTCTCTTTCTTCACTTATTTTAGCAGAACTTTTCAGAGACCACATATGGTCATGTCATGGCCTTTCCCACTCTATTTTTTTAGTCAGGGGACTGCAATTTGTTTCTGAATTCACTTCAAAACTCAATCAGGCATTGAAAATTTCTTCAAAGGTATCTATGGCCTATCATTCCCAGACTAATGGTCAAACAGAAAGAATTAATTAAGAGTTGGAAAAGTATTTGTGCACCTTTATAGCAAAGAAATAGCAGAACTGGATCAATTAAATAAAATTCCCCCACAATTAGGCTTTGAAGTCCCACACCATTTTTCTATCTTTGCTGGAGAACTTAATAAATCCTTCTCAACAATCAAGGAATCATTAGAAAAAGCCTGTTTTTTCATGTTGGCTAGAAATACTAAACCATCATATAATATCTATTATTTTAGAGACTCCATTATGTTGTTGACAAAAAACCTCAATCATTCTTTCCCTTCCAAAAAACTCACACAGCATTGGACCAGACCTTTCTATGTCAAGGACATTCTATCCAATGCTATTCATCTTTGTTTTCCACATACCATGAAAATTTATCCCATTATTAACATCAGTCAAGTTAAAAGATCTCTGGAACTGGCTAATGGTCAAGAGATTATTACTTCTAATCCTATAGTAATTATGGACAAAGGTCATTTGGAGTATGAGATAAAAGCTATTGTTGACTCTCACTTAAAGCATGGCAAGTTAGAGTATTTGGTTGATTGAAAAGGTTATTCCACTAATAACCATATCTGACAAACCACCTCTGATGTGGTTAATGCTCTGGAGTTAGTGGCTGAGTTTCACAAGCTTTATCCTTCCATCCCTTATTGCCTTTTTTTCATTACTCCTTTCAACTTTGCCCATCTCTTCCATTCTTATAAGATTTTCACTTCCAAAATCCCATTGCATCTCTCTTATCTGAAATTTAAGAGCTAAAAAGAGAATAGTGTTATGATACTTTTTTTTCATTTTTTAATCACATGCCTTATCTTATCTTCTCCATATGGTTATCTAATTTTTATCTTATTAGAGCATGTGATGGGTTACCTGACCTAGGGCTTAGGGTTAGTCTCATGCCTTCAGATCCTACAGAGTTCACTTTATTTCCATCTCTTCTTTTTTTCTCTTTCATTTCAGAAGCTGAATCCTTGATAATTTCCACTGGATGCCTTTTTTCTTTTTGATCCCTATGCCACATGTATGGGAACTTTCCCATTAGGAACTTGGTCTATGCATATTACTATAGCATATATAAACTGTAGTCCTATTATCTCAAAGCCCCAGCTTTGAGCACTTGTAACATTACTTGTGTTAACTCTAGGCTCCTTTTTGTTTCTGCTCTTTTCTTTGCAAGTTAGTGATACATTGATCTTGGCATGCATAACAATATTCCAAGATATATAAAAAGGTGGAGATTGAGTTTTTTTTTTCCTGATCAAAGAATCTGATAAGTCATTCAATGAAACAGGGTGGAGCTGAGTTTTAAGTACTTACTCCTGTTGTCCAGGTTATTCATTAAGATTCACTTCACTTATCTCTTCTTATTTTCTAAAGCTACCCAGAAATAAAAAAAAGCATATATATAAGAAGTGCAAAGACATGAGGCTTGTTAGAAAGGTATGTCAGTCTGTAGGTTTAGGCAATGAGCCTCCAGTCAATGGTATTGGACTGGAGGGAGCAAGAAGGAGCCGTTCTGTCAATGTAACGGTGGTCCAAAAAAGGAAATTGTAGTGACCGAATGTAAGTACGTGTCCGTACGGGCCTGCTGTCGGCCTGGTCTCCGACAAAGGCTAACCCTGTGTCCTGAGTCTAGACCCTATTATGTGACTTATCACATGCACTAGATAAGATAAGGTCACATGATCAAGAAAATGAAAAAATTAATGTCATAACATTATTTATCTTCTTGCCCTAGCCTTCTTTAAGAGTTGGTGATTCCCTAGTGTTCCTCCTTTGCTCCTTCTGCTCTCCGTGTTCACTTACAACCAAAGTCATAACACCCACCAAAGCAAAGATTGAAGCTAAACATTGGGTCAGTTCATTAAAACTGCAAGTTTACAAAATACATATTGCATATGCTACGAACTAATTCCCAATCCATACTCAAACTCTACTGAGATCACCCCGCCACTAGACATTCCTCCTTCTCCCACTCGATCTCTTGCCTCAGAGCACCCCTCAGCACCAACTCGGGTGAATAGACCCTGAATCCCTCTTGCACTACCGGGTGCCAGATCGCCTTATCTTCTTGACACGAAATGATATATCGATTCGTCTTCCCTTTTAGAATCCGTGCGGTCGGTATTGTTGAAGTCTGAATTTGACCACCTCCGGCAGAGATGACGCTTTTGAGCAGCTTAGTATCCACAGAGACTTTGGGGGTCACGTAGAATGTCATTTGCTTGAACAAGCTCGAACCTCCCTTAGGTCCTTTCGCTCGTGCCATGGCATCCGCCAGCCTGAATTCCCATTTTTGTTCTGCAGTCGTATCGGTCAAAGCGAAGTCATTTTCAGCTGCAAAGAATGATAGACTTAGTCAACGGTGAGAGATCGTGTAACTAGGTTCTGGAACACACAAAGGAGCCTGCCACTCTTGGCGCTTGCGTTCGCCCACTCTTCAGTTAGGACATACGGCGAGACAGACATAGCACATAGGAATTTTTCAGTCCGAACGATGCCTTTTACGACAAGATGCGTACAGTCCGTCGGTTTTGTCGTCATCTGTACACCCAATTTCATAAGACGCTGTGTGATTGGAACATCCAGCGTTAGCATTTCCCGTCGACGACAGAAGAGGGCTGACCTTGACAACGTCGTCCGAAAGGACCACGCCAGTCGTCATCAATCGGATGGCGGTCAACTCTTTTCCTCGCCCGCGAACAGCTTTCTTTTCCTGAAAACCACTCTGCATGTTCTTCCCCGGCGGATCGTCTGTCCCCTTGTTAGAGTATACAGTCGTTGGTCCTCTTGCCTTGCTCTTCTCATCGAGTGGTTTCAACTTTGATTTGGCCGAGTGCATTAACACTACGTCCTCCACCTCTGCTTCTTCCTCTTCCTCATCTCCCCTCGTTGCCACTTTTCTTCTCTTTCCACTCCTTTCCACCTTCTCACTCTCCCTCCCCACCGAAGTGACCGAGTCCCAACCTACACTCCGCCGCCGCTTCGCTTGTCTCTGTTCCTTCTCAAAGCTTACCACGTCCGGCATTATCTCCTCTCTTAACCGCATAGTAGCCTTGTTCGCCGCGCCTCGCTTCAGTCCATTACGGCTCGTAGATGTTACGGGGGTGTCGACAATCATAAACGTGTCGTCAACTTCTTCGTTCATACCCATGTTATCGTCATCTGCAGGGGTCTTGGCCACATCCTTGGACGCACCAGGTTTCAGTTTACCCCTCGCTTTGGGCAGAAGTTTAGACGTCCTAGGGGGTGTAACTTCGGTCAATACTTTTGCAGGAGACGGTCTTCCTCGTTTACTCGTGGACGTCGACACTTTTTCGGCGACTGAACACATTGACCCTGCAGGCACGAGCTGCTTGTGTCTGAGCGCTAGACTCGTGCTGGGACCCACGCCCACTGTCTCATCCTCACGCTGCCGATCGCGCTCGCCCTCCGCTCCTGTCACATTGTCCACACCCTGTGACGAAAAATAGTCTTTGGGGACGGGTGGGACGAGGACAGACAACCGCCGCTTTCGAGGCCGCGAGTTCTTCGTGTTGGATGAGGTCGGCAACGGCGAACATGTAGGCGATTGAGGGCGGGATGTGACTTTTTCTGTTCCCCTTCTCCCCTCCTTTGTCAGATCCGTTTCTTTTTCCTTGATCACAACCTCACTACTGCGCGTTAGCTTTGCCCCGCCCGTCGTTTGTTAGCCCTCGTCCACGCATCAGCAACCACTCTTACCTCGTCTCCACTTTCCCCACCTAGCACTGACCCGGGCCTGGACCTAGACTGGGACCTTGGTCTAGGCTTCATTCCCGACTTGACTGGCGTCTTTGACACTGCCCTAGTTGTGGTCCGGGGTGGCAAGGATCCCTCCATCCCCGCGCCCACATCCGAACGTGGGTCCGAATCGGATCCAACGACCAATCTCTTGGCGCGTTGTCGTGCCTTGCTCGTCCGAGGAGCTTGCCGGGCAGCCTGCACATCTGATACATGTCGAACGAGGCGAGTTCCGGGTTTTTGTACTGGCTGGGAAGTGTCCTCATCCCCATATGCCTCCTGAGCAGGGTATGCTTGTTGTTTCCCTGTGTCTTGAGCTCCACTTCCCAACTTTCCCTTCCCTTTTCTCTTTTCCTCCACATCTTTACGATCTCCTCCCAGATCTTCCCTTGAGGTGGGAGAAAAACCAACGGACGGTGGCTTTGATACACTCCATGGCCCTGCACGCGAACCTACTACTGAAGACGCCGGCGCAACCTGTTTACGGTCCATCGGGGTTCGTTGCTTGCCACTCACAACCTCCTCGTCATCTGCAGGAAGCTCGATCACATGGTCCACAAACGCTCCCGTTGTTGGCGCAACTATCGGTGTCGATATCGACCCACGTTTTGGCCTGATGGACGACGACGGTGTCCTCGTCACCGTGGCCACCTGTAGAGAGCCTCGCGCTCGTGATTCTGTTGCTACATGGCCACTTGTAAGAGACTCTTACAATAATGATATGCTGATATACCCCACCTTTGCGCGTACGAGCGCGATACCCGGCATCGCGCAATTCCTCCTGTTCTACATCAACTATACCAATACCTCGACCGCCGGGTACGGCACCGCCACTCAGACGCAGGGTGGGCACAGATTGAGGGGCAGGGGCTGCCGAAAAGGTAAAATAGAAACGTGGAAGAGAATCAGCAAATATCAGACAGACAACTTGAATGACACATACGCTCATCGTGTCGGGTCATCAATATTTTGCCGAAGTCGATACCTGGGGGATACATGATGTAACGTTCGAGTCCGACAGTTAGTGCGCTGGTGGGTGTGAGCATCACTAATATATGCAGAACAAGCCGAGGCACTCACCGCCACTCCACGAGACAATCCTCTAACCATGTATGATTCACAACCGGAATAGACCATGAGAGCGCGCGGACCGTCTTGGGTGACGGCTGGCTACAAGTGGATTCAGGCTATGCGTGTGAAAAACATGGAGCCACACTCACAAACCGGCCACGAGGATCCTGCTCGATTGACTCATGCTCGGCGTAAACTTGGCGCCGATGAGCGCAATGAGACGTTTCAAGTAGTCGCGGGCTGCACCCGTGTAATTAGTAACCGAAATCTCCTAAAAACATCGGTTAGAACAAGAGATAATCTTACGGTGCTCAGGTTGCTACGCACACAATCAATGAGATCGGGGATGCCACCCCTTGGAGTGGGATACCAAAGTAGCGAATCGAGGGGCGAGTGGAGCGTACCGCTAGACTCGACGCTGAACAGCCAGCTGAGGGTCCCAATGAGAAGGGACGCACGCACTGCCTAGATGCACGAGGTGAGAGTAAGGTATGAAATCCAGAAGTGTATACCTTGAAATACGCTTTGCCACTCCGCCATCGTGTGATGAGTACGTCACACTCATCAACTGCCATTTCCTCTTCGTCCTCGTCGGCACCCGGGGTAATAGACACAACGACACCGCCAGCGCGCTGAACACGTGCCTCAATCGCGCCTCGTGAACCGTCTGCCAATCCGAGCGAGGTGGAGAGAAGAATGCGACGACCAGCCCAGATGCGGACTTGCTCTCCCTCGTTCTGGGTGTTGGCACCGTCTTCTACTTCTTTATCTCCGACGAGCTTTCGTTTCTGCCCGCCGCCCTCTGTTGCGAGGGGACCGTCGGGGAGATTGAGGGTTACGCCAGGACGCAAAACAAGGGGGTCTGGCCAAGTGTAGGGAGCTTCTGGGATACGACGACCAAGACGGACGGCGTCATCGAACCAGTGCGGGGTGAGGATGCACATGTGGGTTTGGGGTGCAAAGTGAACAGCGGTGTTGTACTGGGCAGGAAGATGAGAGGTAATGTAACAGGTGAGGGAGAAGTAGGTACCTTGTCGCTGCCTGTCCGAAGGGCAAATAGGTGGGTGACATCACGGGTGAGACCGACACGCCATTGACCACCGAGCGCGGTGACGCCTGCGGAAAGAACCTCCAAGTCGGCTACAGAAAGCTAGTGTGAAAGGGGTGAGGCACAGGAAAGCGAAATAAAAACGAAAAGAGATGAGACACACGTCGGTAGCACAGGCAACGACGCCTGAAAAGATCATGGTAGGATCTGGGGAATAATACTGCTCGCTAGGGTCCAGAAATAATATGCGTTGGTCAATCGGAGCGAGGGAAAGATGAAGAGGAGCGACACGGACGGCTGGCGTTTCCCCATTACAACGCTACGATCGACCCAGCGGTCAGTGACGAGCTTGACATTGGGATCGTTGGTGGCACTATTGTGAGCGTGGGAGGCAGGGAGCGCGATCAGGTGAGTATAGGGTGGATGTGGGGCTGCGCCGTTGAGGTCAAGGACGGCAGCGAGTTCGCTTCTGCGCGTCGGGGACAGCGACGGGGAGAGCGAATAGCGGACCCCATCAAAGACGGCCATCTCGTCGATGCAGTAAGTACTATCGCGCGTCGCAGAACAGGCGTGACCGCGACACAACATACCCTGTGACAGGCGGCTTTCCTTTTTGGGGGCCCATGAAACCCCTGAGCAGTCGAGAGTCGGGCGGGTCTGCCAGGGAGAATTTAGTGTTCATCCCCAGGCACCTCACGACAGAATAATACCCGCCACAAAAACCATGGGACCGTCTCATGAGAGCCCGAGTTGGTGGTGGAGTGAGAATCTCCGGACCTTTCGAGTTTTGATTGACCACCGACGAATGACGCGACCCCGCAGATAAACCCGGCCAGCTACAGACCTCGACAGATATACATATGAAGGTGAGACATGAGCGCTAAAAAATTGTCTCCTATGAAACATCATGGGTAGTGAAAAGGATGACGACCATCCTTAGTTATAGTGCTTCACAACGATCCCTTGAACGACCTCCTCCTCCGTATTCTTCTCCAATCCCTTCTGTAGCTCTACTCGCCCATACGAGATCGCCCTTTCCTTCCTCCATGCCCCCGAAAGTGGTGCCTGCTCATCAGAACACAGTCGCTCGATGCCAACCCGTGCTAGTACCGGGCTGTGTGCAAGGGGTGTCAACTTCACGTCGTCGTCGGCCATGGTGAAGTAGAACGTGCCGAGCCTGTCATAGGCTCCTTGATCATCAGGTGGTCGCACCACACGGTGAATCGTGGGTTTGTAGAATCCGCCGGAGAGGAATTCTATCATGTCCCCAGTATTAATCACCTAGAGTTTATTGTTAGAAGAACGTGCATGTCAGGAGCAAGTGAAGAAGACGCACCACAGCATTGTCAATGTGTCGGATCCAACGCCACTTGCCATCGGCAGAGAGTATTTGCAAACCACCGACGGGCTGGCTCCAGACGATTGTCACACTCCCAATGTCTGTGATCACACACTATGGTCTAGTCTTTCTGAGTCGCCAAGAGGCGTACCTGTGTGACCCTTGAGCCAAACATTCTTCGACTTTTCCTCTTCTTCTTCTGTGCGCCTATAACTGACACCGGGACAATGTTGAAATAGGACTAAGGGGCAGGAATACGAAGACGTACTATTTTATGAGGCTGACTATGATACGCTCGGTCATTGCGTCATGTAACTAGAAATGAGATGAGACATACCTGATGTTGTACCCTCTCTTTCAAAATTGTGTTTCTCAACCAAGCATTCTTCAGGTAACTCAAGACTCAGAGCGATGAGCCTCAATTAATCATGAGCAACAGATCCTTTCAACCACATGATCACGATTCACCTGAGGATGGGGTGCAGGATATTAAAATGGTTGTGACGAGCAAATGCATCAAGCTCGGGTAAGAAGGGGCGAAGTGCCTGTGGATGAGGGTGCTTGTTCACGTTACGATTCACTTGAACGCCATCAACCAGTATCAGTCGTGCGCATTGAATAACGCACTCCCATATACCTCGATCTGGTCCCAGACGTTGTTCTCTGTGTCCACTTTCTACCTCAAAAGTATTATGAACCGGAGGAGCAGGTTTATGAAGAAATCTACATGCCCAGTAGTTGCGCGTCTTGTACCCGGCATAGTAACCGGCTTTCTCGATGTCCGCGATGTGCATCTTCATTTCTTCGGGGGGCACGGCCGAAAATGGCACATCTGCAATGTCGAAAATCCGATCACGCTGATCCGCGTGGTGAGTGATTGGATGGAAGAACGGAGTAAGTTGACAGACTTGAGCTTGAGTCCACCCATGGTTAATTCCATAGAGGAAGCCGTTTGCACGAAGGGCATCGCGCAGCTGTGGTGCGAGCTCAGCACGTCCCTCAGGAGTGTGCGCTTTGGACAGGTCGATGACCTTGAGATCAGCGAAATCCACTTAAAAGGGACTGTTAAAACAGGAGAATGTCATGAATAGAAACATACGGTCTAGCTGCGTCGGGGGAGGTAGGATGTAGCGAGGACATTCAGGTAAAGTGATGCTGGACATTGTTGTGAGAGTGCACAGATAGTCGTATCACTGAGCCGAGATAAGACGAGGTTAAATAGGCACTTTTGGGCGCTACCATCATGCCTTGACAAGTGCACAGACCAGGGCAAAGTAAAGCTTTTTCGCTCCACCATACATTGAAAACCAAGAAAAAAGGGGCAGAGGAAGGCTGTTCGGCGGTATCCTCATGCCTTTAAAGTGCAAGTGTGGGTAACATGACGCCCAGACGAAGGCTCCATGAGATAAGAAGCGAGTACGGATGCGAAGTGTTGGGTCATGTGCACCATCTCCGAGGTCTGCCGGGAGTAGCAAACTCATTGCAGAACCAGACAGGTGAAGGGAAGCTGGGCACGCACAATAAGGCTGACGAATGGAGCCAAGCACAGCGGTGTCCTTATGATAGGCTTAGACCGCTCAGCTTGAATGTCGTGTTGTTTCGTCCTTCTCTGAGTAAATCCTGTGGGTAAATTTCGCTATCGCGGTCGCAGTGGCGGGTAATAAAAAACCGGCCAAACCCAACTCAGACACGACAGTCGGCTGCGGCCAGCCTTGTCGACGTCGTCGGCCACGACAACGATACATTCTCCGTCGACAACGAACACACCACCTGCAATGTCAAGACAGTCTCGCAGCGCACCACCACCACCACCACCACCACCGTCGTCGTCGTCGCCCAACCTACAGCACGGCTTGAAGCTGTCCAAGTTCCTCCAGAAGCAGAATCGCGACAGGTCAAGGTCCTTGACAGATCCTGCAGCGACCGACAGCTCGACGAGCATCGGCAGTTCGAGTTCGTCCTCCCATACGTCCCCCAGCCCGTCGGCCGCATCGCCCAACCACGCCTACGCACGCAAGAGCCGATCTAACAGTGGGAATGCCCACGAGGACATGGCCACCGCTCAAGGCGATGGCGATCACGCGGGCAGCATTGGCGAGATACCCGTAATCGTCGAGACGTTGGACTCACCACGCGCCTACACACGGTCTGACCGGCCGCTCAGCAGCAGTGTATCCGACATCCGACCATCCGTATCAATGTACTCATCCTCTTCATCAACTCGCATATCCGATCTCCCAACGCGTCTCTCTGGCTGGTTCTCGCACACCTTCAACGCCTCCTCCACAGACCTTTCCCTCCCTTCTATCTTGTCCCAGTCCCACATGACCTCCCCAAAGACAAAATCAAATCCCCTCCTCACCGCTGCTAAGCACGGCAAGGGCCATCTCGACCGCGCCATGCGTTTCATCCTCGACAGCGACTCCACTCCAGACAAGTGCACCGAACCCATTTGGCTCCTTGGCGTGCAGCACCCTGGATACGAACCACCACCTCCAACCACCCCCGCCCGCCGTCCCTCCGTCGAATCCCGACGAGCTCCCTCCTTTCGTTCCAATTCCTCTTCTTCTGTCACCGTCTCTGAGCTTTCTCAGTCCCAACCACCGTCGAGCAAAAATTCTGCTGCCAGCTGGCCCCCTGTCTTTTATGCCGATTTTACTTCACGAATATGGCTCACCTACCGCAACCAATTCCCCCCAATCAGAGACTCAAATCTGTCATCGCTCGACGCCGATTTGGCTTCCGGTGTCCAGGCAGCGACACCCTCGAGCCCGCGGCCCAGGAAGTGGAACTGGCCTGGGACTGGTGAAAAGGGGTGGACGAGCGACACTGGATGGGGCTGTATGCTACGCACTGGCCAATCCTTACTTGCTAATGCCCTTCTTCATCTGCACTTGGGGCGAGGTAAGGACTTGGTTTTTTTTTGTTCCATGCCCCTGCATTCACTCACTTGCACAATGTTCCAGAATGGCGTCGCCCCCCGCACCTTGTTCGCACAAACGATTTCGCTACATATGTCCAGATCCTGACGTGGTTCTTTGATTCCCCGTTACCCCAAGCACCATTCAGCGTTCATCGCATGGCCCTCGCTGGCAAAGATCTTGGAAAAGATGTTGGCCAGTGGTTCGGTCCCAGCACAGCTGCCGGTGCAATTAAGTAAGGATAGTTCGTGAGCTTTCTAGAAGAAGCTAATTGTCCGCCCCAGAACCCTTGTACATGCCTTCCCTGAAGCAGGCCTCGGGGTAGCGGTTGCTGCAGATGGTGTGGTATACCAATCTGATGTTTATGCAGCTTCCAACGTTCATATTGGTTCTCCACGCCGACACACGAGATCCTCATGGGGTGAACGGGCTGTACTTGTGTTGATAGGAATCCGTTTGGGTATCGATGGCGTTAATCCCATTTATTACAAGCCGATTAAGGTAAGCAGGATGATTCTGGCACCCGACTTACACATGTGAATATGTCCTCTTCCAGGCGCTATACACATTTCCCCAGTCCGTCGGCATCGCTGGGGGGCGTCCTTCTTCTTCTTATTACTTTATGGGCTCTCAAGCCGACAATCTCTTCTATCTTGACCCTCACCATGCCCGTCCCGCGGTTCCTCTCCATCCCGCACCACCCTCATCTGTGCACGACCATCCAGTCGTTCGTAGTCGCGAAAGCACACCTGACAATGCATCCGATCGGCGTGTGGCGACACGTTCACCCTGCACACAATCGACATCTTCCCATCACCATCGTGTACCTACGTCCCCGTCGTCCGTGAGGACTGGCTCATCAACATTCTCATACCATGCACCTCTTTCACCATCTCCTCTACAGCACCAACTATCAACAGCATCGAGTGTGTCATCGTCCTCGGTGTCATCGCAACACCCATCGCGTTGGCAAAATGCAAGTATGCCGGCCTCTCCGTCACCTCACTTCAGCAGCTCCGACCTGGATCCCCGCGACCTCGGAGCTGAAGAGGAGAACTTGGATGCAGTAGCTGAGCATTATGTCACGCAGTATAGTGCGATGGAATTACGGACCTTTCACTGCGACCGTGTTCGCAAGATGCCACTGAGTGGTCTTGATCCCAGTATGCTGCTCGGGTTCCTATGCAAGGACGAAAAGAACTGGATTGACTTGAGACGCCGCATGAACGAGGTCCGTATTGTATCTCTTTCGTATTACCGACGCTCTGACCGATCGTAACCGTCAGCTCAACGCGAAGTACAAGACGATATTTACCATTCAAGATGAGCCCCCTTCATGGCCGTCTGATTCGGACGAATTTATGGGCCTCGAGTCCATTTCTGATCCCGAGGACATGGAAATGGACCCCGAAGAGGAAGATGGTGTCGAAGTGATCGACCACGAGGGTGCAGGAGGACGGCCTGTCCGTTCTCGTGACACCGACGACCAATTCTTTGACACGCGTTCGACATCCATTTCTCCCGTGTGGAGCAGTGTCAAAGGCGGCACAAAAGGCTCTGAAGCAGACACAGAGGAAGATCCCATAGGACCCATCACCCCTGGACCGAATTCGACGTTCGAGGTTGATAAACCCGAGGACGGCGCTCTCAAAGGTCTTTCCAAGAACGACGATTTTGAAGAGATCAATGGACATGAAGAAGACGACGAGGAGTGGGTGGACCCCTCGATGCCGACGCCGCTCGCAGAGTCGACCGAACGTCCGTACGCTCCACCGATGACCAAAGCCAAGTCGACAGGGTCGACAGGGAGCACGAACAGCAGGAAGGGGAAGAAGAGCAAAAGATCAAAAAAGGCGAGTGTGCCCATCGTGAACACGCCCTCGCCGCCTTTGAAGCCTGAAGCACACTTCCCATTCCCGCGGTCCCTCGAAGAGAGTTTCCACGAACGCTCGTACGAGATGGGGAATTACGAGAATCGGATGAACAATGCGCGTGCGCGGGACGGCGGACGTACGGAAAGTGGGGGTGTCAAGGCGGTCTTGACGGAGGATGTCCGTTGAGGGTGGTGGATCGCGTGCGGGTTGGTGAACGAGACTGCTATTCTGGATTAGCCTCTTTCTCTTTCCACTTTCTCCCTTTCCTTTCTTTTGTTTTTTCTTCACTTATGGTGACCTGTTCACCCGTTCTACTCTCGATTATGGGGGTGTCTCCTAGTCGTATTCTCCCCATGCCGAGCCCCCGATGGACGTGTATCATATTGGGGCTGATCCCTCACATATTTTGGATCGGTCGTGTCTCTGTCTAACTATGTACTTTTTTTTTTTTTTTTTTTTCCTGTTCGCTACATAGAGATACCCCTCATTCCTCTTTGCATTTCCCCTGGCTGATGATGTCGTCACTTTCTTCTCCTCATATCTGGCGTGTGGTGAGACCAAGGCACGCGACTGGTCTGTACGCCAGTCGGGAAGAACGTCCCACGGCCCTGATCGATATTGACCATCATGTCTGCCTCCAACGATAAACCAACCTATGTTTACAAACTCGTCCCATACACCTCCCCGGTTCCTCTGGACGTCACTGCTCTTCCCACCGCGCTCCCAATCTCTACCCTTGACCAGAACTCGGGTTTCATCCACCTCTCAACAGCACCCCAAGTCTCTGGCACCCTCTTCCACTTTTTCGCATCCGATCCCCAAGTGTTCGTGCTTCGTCTCCGGTATGATCCGTTCGAACGGCTACGACAGATCAAGTGGGAAAGCCCCAACAGAGACGTATGTGGACCGCGACCAGGCGAAGGCCTATTCCCGCATTTGTATAACGGCCTGAAGATGGGACGGGAGGAGATCGAGAGTGTACGGCTGTTGGAGAGAGGGGAGGGGGAATGGAAGGATGTGATTGAAAAGGACGAGGGGCTCAAGGCCTGGTTGGTGTATTGAGGACGTGTTGGTGGGCCACCGCGTGCCCATACCAACCCGCTTGGCATCAAAAGGTCATCGTCACCTTTCTTCTTCTTCTTCTTTCTTTCCCCCGTTATCGCGTGCTGACGTTGGCTTTACAGTAGGTCCCAGGGATCCGTTGACCGTTTTCTGTTTCTGTAATCTTGTACGCCGGATCTGGTTCGGGAAACGTGACACTGCCGACTGCCGACATGGGGGGTACTTCGCAATGCCACAGGAGGTGCAACGGAACCGATGTCAAATCGACAGCCGAACACGCTGTCAAACGTTGAACACGCCCTTTGCACTCAGCCCGCGTGCACGCGAGTTTCCGTTATTCGTTTATTCGTTTCCGAGGATGTCCAAACACGACGTGTTTGAGACGAGCGCGTGGTGTTCTCGCGGACGTTCTAGATACATTCTTGCCGTCCCCCTTCGAAGAGGGCACGTCCGCATTTTCCTACATTCGAACGGGGTTTGTGTGCGATCTCGTATACGTTTGGGGGGAATCTGTGATCAAGACGCCGCCGAATTCGTGTCAGCGGTTCGTGTGATTTCGGATCCCCTTTATGACGAGTCGAGGCAGCCCACCAGTGCTTCGTCTTGCGTCCACAGGCTATTATTGCCGCATCCCTCACAGTTCGATGGTCGGGAGAGGAGACGTAGAAGTTGGGGCCGCCCTATCACACAAGCTCTATAAAGGGGGTGAGAGTTTTATGCGTGAGGTGGAGCGAGTACTCGATGGTCGCCTACAAACGGATTTAATGTAGGCAAGTGAGTAAGTCAACTAGCAGATCTGTCACTATCCAACGTGTTCAATTAACAGTGCGATCATTCAAGACAACACGGGTAGACAGGAAACGGTCTTCTGGAGTCCTGCCTGTGCTAGCACTCGGACCAACATTCACATCCTTCGTCTTCTGAAATCGTGTAGACGCTTGTCCCGTCTTCTTTTCCCAACCAGGTTTCCTCAAGAACGGCCGCGGGCGACCGGGCTACACCTTGTCGCTTGCAAACGATCCCGATGGCTATGCCCGATCCCCCGTGTGTCCCGCCTCACACTCCGAGTCCTTGTGGCTCTGCGCGTTGCTGAACATGATCGAGCTTGGGCAGACCTGAGTTTGAGAGGTTTGTTCGAATGCAGTGCCTCTCGCGACACGAATGATGATCAGTAATTGCGCGATGCCCTACGTGTTCGCTCGTCACGTCACCGAACGACAGCAAAAGTCCCGTCCCAAACAGGGTCGTGCGAGCTGCGGGCTCACCTGAATGTGGCTAATCGAAAGTAACACGAGATTGGACACGCTGGAGTGGAAGGCAAACGAAAAAATGAAGATGATGGCGAACACAGCGTAGAGGGCGGCGGATTCGACGACCATGATAGATACGGTCTCATAGGGACGGATGTACTCGTTCCCAAGGGTATCTCGCATTTGCTTTCGGAGGATAAAGAGACGGCCAGCGACAAGGATGGTGTAGATGATGGTTAGTCCGACTTGGAGGCAGAGATACGCGAGCTCATAATTGATGTTGTAAAAGACGGCACCGCTGGCTTCGGCGAGGACAAGAATAGACATTGCTAGCGACATAATATGTCAGTGCCGGTGCGTCGAAAGATGGAGATGGGTATGGGCGCTTACCAATCATACCAGCAAAGATTGTGGACATGACCACGACGATGTATCTCTTCCAATTCCAAAGGACGAAGCAACGGTGGAGCTGTCATGCCCAGATGAGAACGAGAGGGACAGAGATGAAAGCGTCGGGACAGCACGGACCAACAAGGTTTGCATAAGCCACTCCATAATGTAGTAACTACGTCATGCGATCTCAACGACACTCGCTCGCGAACACGGAAAGGACGTACCAAATCAGTGCCATCATGTTTACCCAATAGTTCAACTCGTCGTTGATCAACGCAGTGGGCCCGCCAGTAGTATTTCGCAAGTCGATCCATATCATCTCCGTATACCGGGCATTTCCCGCAAATCCAATCGTTGCAAGGACAAAGGTGATCCAGACATAGACGAGGAGCATCCACTGAATGTGGACAGTCTGGCTTCCAAGGCGGGGTTTTTGAGTCAGAGCGAGCGTTGCCTGGACGGACAAGAGGAAGAAGACACCTGGTCGTCACGATAGGTTTCGCATGGATCAAGGAGTGGATGGATGCGAGCGCTCACCGTACGACACTCCGGCAAGGGTCATGCCGTCAAGACGTGATCGCTCGAGCCATAGGTCGGTACCAGGAGCATAAGAGGACATGTCGCCTTGCCAGATAACGAGGTGTTGATCTTTGAAGCTGTGCCCCAAAAGACGTTACGAAGAGACCCAATGAGCGGTCAAATGGCAGACTCTGGGGAGGAATGCCCACCAGGCCGATCGAGTCGGCGTGTCCTCGTTTCCCGTCTCTCGGTAGTTCTCGGTTCTCGATTCGTCCATATGGTAAAACCGTCGCACGACTCGGCCGAGACGAGTGGCATATTACGCTCGGAATTAGGTGGAGAAGAGAAAGACTACCGTAGAGAAGCTTTGGACGGTCGTTGACGTACACTGTCGAGACACCGACGACGGAACTGGGTGTCTAGTACAACCGCGCACGTGCTCGCATCTGCCAACTGCGACCAGTCCGCCGCTCACCACATGCACGACCGAGCATCTCGCGAGTCGTGGTCACGCACTCCGCTCAGTGCTAGGCAATGCCTTTCTTGAACAAGGCTGCTCGTTCCAGTGATCCACAGTGCTTAGAACTGACGGGCAATCTTCCAGCCATTGGCTCGGAACCCGACTCGCAAATAGGGACGATGTTCCTAACCAGGGTCACGTAAGTTCAAGGCTGGCTCAGACAGGGGCTGCGAGCAGATCCTCTGATGTCCCTCGCTGTCCGACACTACTCTATGTACAAGTCAATTGACGACTGCGGGCCGGCCATGTCGATGGATGACGGAGCGGTACCCCGGCAGGTACAAACAGGGACACCGCCAGTTCGCTTCCATACACATCGCTCCGAATCCCTCTCCCTTGCTCTGGAGTATGGTGCTTACCCTGTCAATCAAGTCCGCTTGAAGCGCATGCATGTGCTGATGTCGCAAGTGCAAAATCTCCTCTGTGCCGTCCTGAACTAAATCGATGGTTGAGTTTACTGAAATTGTGCCGAGGCTAATGTGCCTGGAGTGTTTCGTTTAGTTGAATCCATCGTGCCATCGTCAGTTTAGATGCATTGGAAGACGGCGACGAGTTCATGCCATGACTGCAAAGGGTTGTACCTGGGCAGAATTTCCCCTCTCCTTATAATACAATAGCAGTGACTATGGTGCTGACATACTTGGCCATAGTCGTGTGTGTACCACCCTGTCAACAAGTGGGAGCGCGTTGGAACCCAAATTGCAGCACGACAGAGGACGTGAGTGGGATAAGACCACCTGACGAGGAAAATAGAAACCGTGGTCCATGCTTGGATGACTTCGTGTGACGATAACGGCCCTAGTGTGTTCTATTTCGGACAACGACGGTCGTCCGTGCCACGAGACGCGCTCAGCTGTGATATCTTATTTTTATGAAAGTCTATGTGGGGATGATGGATTTGTACGTCAGTTCTCAACTATGTAAGGGAAGACGTCTCCGCGGACCCTTTATTTGAGGTATCCTCCCATGTTGTTGCTGTCGAGCCACACTATCTCTCTCTTGAGCAGCAAGAGAGGGCTGCAGCCGGACCAACAGCCAAACGTCAGGCAGCGTGGTGACTCACCCAAGAGTACCCCTTGCTATCAAGTGAGCAGGAACTTACACTACCGACAGTGGGCAACTGGAAGAGCGCGAGAGATGGATCGATCTGACGCCACCGCAGCAGGGTCCGTCAGGTTCCTTGAGTGCATGAGACGTCATGATTTGTCAGGTCCTGGGATGTGTTGGAGAAACCGGTCCAGTCTCGACTGCGATAACAGCGATTCGCTCTCTCCATCGCACGCAATCAGGTGTCGGATGTTGGCCTTGTAGTCTAGAGGTACGATACTTGCTTTGGGTTAATTATGATGCAAGTGGCCTGGGTTCGATTCCCAGCAAGGCCCTATGTTTCCTTGCTTTTTTTTTTCGTCTTTGGTACACCCACGAGCTCGTGTATCCTGGTCTAATTTGAAGACAAATGCAACATGGGTACTTTGTGCTGTGCCGAGTTCCCGGTGCGGAGGAGTCGTAGATGGTTGCACTCGAATGCCATTCGGGTAGAGTGAAGTTGGCGGGTTTCTCATGACGTTCTGATTTTGTGTTCCATATGGATAAAGGCACGGCAGAATGTCCGCACCATGACCGCAACGAGCCACCGCAGCGCCTCGTGTAGCTGAGATTATCCAATCTACGCCCAAGGAAAGCGTCTCAGCAATGACAAGGAAATGGCGGCAGGCCTTGCCAAGGTCTGATCCGATCAGAAGTGGATGCGTTTCGTGAGAAGACGAAAGTCCGTCGTTTTGTTTGTCTGCCCGATACTAGTCTGAATCGATCTCGTATCGCATCTTGGGTGCATCACAGTCTTGAGTTCGAAGGGCAGGAAGGAGGTTCTTGTGGTCACGCAGAACGGTAGTTACTGAACAGAAATTAATCACGTAGGTACTCGCCCAACGTAATCTGCGAGAAACGAAGGATGTATGATCAACAGAACCCGGTGTGCGGTGCGCTATGGAAGTTCACGATCATGCGAGTATTCCGTGCGCTTCCATGATATTGTTAGCTGACCAAGTCATTCACACCGACCCGAGCGGTGGGTTCCTGAGACCCACTCGGCTACTTACTTGTCGCTGGTTAGAACGGACAATCGTGGAGCCCAGTGGAGAGCGCAAATGTCATGTGGTGGTTATCAGCAGGTCACCAGAGAGCATGCGGAATTGCTTTATCCCCGACGGTCTCTTGACGTGTGTGTTGATGAACCTCCGAGTTGGTTAATAGGTAAATTAAAGTCGTTGCTCATGTTTCGACCACTGAAATCCTTCAGCGTCATGGTGCATTGTCCGCGTGGTCGTGAGCTGGGGCATCAGTGAAATGCGTCTCGGTCGAGTTCGTGACCGACCTGACTTGCATTGGGTGGTCGCGACTCGCGTAATGGCCAAGAGCAATGCTTGGAGCTGGCTTGACGACGCTCTTAGTCACATCAAGACACGACGGCGATGCGGGGTTATGGGACCGATTCAGTCAGCTGAGCCAGCGTCCGAGATGTGATTGGACCAACAAATCACTCTGGTCCTATAAAAACCCGTTCTTCTCCGTTTTCCCCCAGCCTTCCCCGTCGATATCCACCATGCCGTCTGTCTTCTCTCACGAATTTGATACACCCGCCTACAAGGGCAAGGTGTCCTTCAACACTGGTATCTTCATCAATGGCCAGTTCGTCGATGGCTCTGATGGTACGACCATTGAGTAAGTTAGATCAAGAACTATACATTGTCTAGTCACGTCTGACAATCCCTGTGTCGCTAAGTGTCATTAACCCATGCAAGTATAGTTCATGCTGTCCCAAGGCCCCCCTGACAGACTGCCGTCATTAGCTAATGGAAAGGTCGTCACTTCTGTTTCCGAGGCTACTGCTAAGGACGTCGATATTGCCGTCGATGCTGCACACAGGGCCTTCGAGACCGTTTGGGGTTTCAACACACCGGGTTTTAGTCGCAGTGTCCTTCTCGGAAAGCTCGTCAGCTTGATGGAGGCCCACGCAGATGAGCTTGCGGCCATCGAGGCACTCGACAATGGTACGATTGCTCTGCATGCATTTGCATCGACGCTATCATACTAATTCATGAAGGCAAAACATTCTATTGGGCTAGGAATGCTGACGTGGATGCTTCCATCAGCACTCTACGTTACTTCGCCGGTTGGGCAGACAAAATCACCGGTCAAGTACAAGAGGTACGTCTTAATGAGCAATTCCCTCGAGCGACATCCTCATGAATCGTTCGCAGACGACGGAAGCTAAGCTCACCTACTCTCGCCACGAGCCTATCGGCGTCGTCGGTCAAATCATTCCCTGGAATTTCCCTCGTGAGTAGGATGCACTGTGCCAGTTCCACGAGTCGACACTCAAATTATTCCATGCAGTACTCATGTTTTCTTGGAAAATTGGTCCTGCACTCGCAACGGGGAACACGATTGTTATCAAGCCTTCCGAGTTTACACCATTGACTGCAATCCGTATGGCTCAACTTATCCACGAGGCTGGTTTTCCTCCTGGTGTCGTCAACATTCTTACCGGCTATGGCAACACCGTTGGTGACGCCATCTCTCACCATATGAAGATCGAGAAAGTTGCCTTTACTGGTTCGACGCTTGTGGGTCGCAAGGTCTTGGAAGCGTCCTCCAAGAGCAATCTCAAAGATGTGACCTTGGAACTGGGTGGCAAGAGTCCCAACATCATTTTCGATGATGCAGATTTGGAGCAGGCCGTGAACTGGGCCTCATTTGGTATCTTGTTCGTCTTCGCTACATGTAACATCTTAGGTGAAGCGGAGGACTAATACCATCCGCAGCTGGAATCATGGTCAAGTATGCTGTGCTGGGTCACGTATCTTCGTTCAGGAGGGCATCTACGACGAGTTCCTTAGGCTCTTCACAGAGAAGGCTCGGTCACTCAAGGTTGGGGACCCCTTCAACCCCGAGACATTCCAGGGACCTCAAGTCTCCGAGATTCAGTTCAACGTCAGTGTTTTAAACGTTACTACTCTTCGCTTCTAAGCTTGTATCCCGCACATTTGGATTCTATAGCGTATCATGAATTATATTCAATCCGGAAAAGATGCGGGTGCTAACATCGAGGTTGGCGGTGAACGTTACGGAAGCGAGGGCTACTTTATCCAACCGACCGTCTTCACCAACACTTCTCCAGATATGAAGATCGTTACAGAGGAGATCTTTGGTCCCGTCGGTGTTGTCATCAAATTCAAGGATGAGGATGATGTGATTCGACAAGCCAACGACACACTATACGGTCTTGCTGCAGCAGTGTTCACGCAGAACCTGAACAGGGCGATCAAGACGGCACACCGACTCAAGGCGGGAACGGCGTGGGTCAACTGTGTAAACCAGTTTTACCCGAGTACGCCATTTGGTGGCTTCAAGCAGAGCGGTATTGGGAGGGAGATGGGTGATTACGCGTTGCGAACGTGTGTCCTTTTTCTATCTACCGTGTGTATCGGTTCACCAAGCTACTATACCAGCTACTCCGCTGTCAAGTCCGTGCACATCAACCTGGATCACAGGCTGTAAAATATGGTGGAACGCAGGGGAAGCAAAGGGAAGGACAAAATTATAATTACCGAGCGTGTATATTATTTCTGCCACGAGTTCGTCATGATCGCTCCTTTTCTCTTTTTTTCTTGCTGTAACAATGGGCAGGAGGAGAAGAGGTGAGCGAAGCGAGTCTCGACGACGATGACCTGGGCAACAGGAGTGGGGAAACTAGTGCCAGCTCCACCCTGTTTTGTCATGAAGACTCATGAGGTCCTTGGTGGGAGGAGGAGGAGAGGCGAGCGAAGCGAGCCTCGACGACGACGACCTGGGCAACAGGAGTGGGGAAACTAGCGCCAGCTCCACCCTGTTTCATCGCAAAGACTCATGAGGCCCTTGGTCAGGTAGAACATGTCACAATGCTCACCTGTTCTTATATGTTGCCATCGGCAGGTGAGAGTTTATTGCTAAAGATGGTCAGAAGATTGATCATATGGTTAATGCCACACCTGTCTTTAATTTCCGTTTGACATGTGAAGGCCGTTAACTGAAACGTGCGTCAGCTTGAAACACGTTTCAGAGAACGTACGTTGTTAGGTAACGATATGTAATAGCCTAATCTTGGCGTGGAGATAACCTGGTGCCTTGAAACATTACCTTATTAGGCTCGCTTCGCCTGACCTACCTTATATAGAGCGTGGGAACCGGGGGTTCGGTCCAACGTACCCGGGAGGAGGAGGAGAAGCGAGCGAAGCGAGCTTCGACAACGACGACCTGGGCAACAGGAGTGGGGAAACTAGCCCCAGCTCCACCCTGTTTGGTCGCGAAGACTCATGAGGCCCTTGGTCAGGTAGAACATGTGACAATGCTCACCTGTTCTTATATGTTGCCAACGGCAGGTGAGAGTTTGTTGCTAAAGACGGTCAGAAGATTGATCATATGGTTAACGCCGCACCTGTCTTAATTTCCGTGTGACAGATGAACGCCGTTTAACTGAAACATGCGTCAGCTTGAAACACATTTCAGAGAACGTACCTTGTTAGGTAACCGTGGGAGGAGGAGGAGAGGTTAGGTTAGGGTTAGGTTAGGTTAGGTTAGGTTAGGTTAGGTTAGGTTAGGTTAGGGTTAGGTTAGG
>JBBPJW010000737.1:0-22247 GCA_038088935.1 Pulveroboletus aff. viridisquamosus
GACGCCGTATACGTTCAACCGCGCATCGACGACGCCACCCTGATGACGGGGTTTCATGGCACATGTCCCGAGCTACGAGAACCCGTTCATGAGCGATGGAGCAACAAGGGGCACGTTGGAGAACGGACCGAGTGCCTGGCCGTGGTCACTGCACCAGTCACGCACAGAGAAGGGCTCAGCAGGAGGATCGAGAATGGCCAGACGCGAACGGCTCACCCTGGTCTCGGTGGAATTTCGCAATAGCCTCATCATCCGCATCAGAGTATACAATATCCGGGGCATCGATCGGTACCGGGCCGGTTCTGTCCATACACACGGCTGCATTGCCGAGGGGAAACTGTGGATGAGAGGCGGCCACCTCTCCTCGATACGCGGGCATCCGCCTGAAGAGTTCGCGCATCATTTTGTACATCAGAGTGAGCTGTGCGACGTCACCGGCTCTGGTGATCCATTCTATCAGCACAGTGCAACACGGCGGAGGAACTGGAATACCTACTTGGAACAAATGTTTGGGTCAAAGTCCAGAGGCGAGTTTACATCTTCGCCGGACGTGATGTGTACACTACCGGTCGACTCTGGGTACACCTCGAGCCCCGATGTCAGAGCAACAGGTGATGGATCCAACTGCAGCGCTAGCTTACAGTGTAGTAGCTGGGGGTCAGAAACTTGTGACCAAACGACATGGGGGAATTCAGTGGGAAGCTGGTGAAACGTGAACGATTCCCAAGTCCACGATGCAACTGTCACATACCCAGTAAACGGTGCAATCATACCCATGGGCTTGTCGGGACTGTGTCGAAAGAACGATTCCCATCTGAGCTGTAACGCCTGCCCAGCGGACACCAGCTGCGCTGCCGTCGGGCGCACTTTCACGAAGGCTTCGATGCCACTGGTGAAAATACTCAGACACTCAAAGGAACAGGAGGAACAGCGAAACGGACTTGTGAGCGATTTTTCCTGTTCCACTGCTCTCCCATTCCTTTAGCCTCACTGATAGCCGGTACTTAATTTTGTATGATGGGGTTGAATAGACCACTCACCAGCGATGGCTTCTGGGTCGCTCCACACATCATCCATAGTTTCGGTCTCTGCTGATGCGTAGAATACCGGACGAGCACCCGGGTGGTCTATGAGACGACACATTTTTCTTCGTGACTAAGAATCCTCGGATGTACGGACGCACCCTGATAATTTTCTCCGACGCCAGGCAAATCGACCAACACATGGACATTGTTCTTTTCCAGGACGGAGGGGGCGCCAACCCCCGACCTTTCTAAAATCGACGGCGAACCAAACGCCCCAGCCGAAACAACAACCAACTTGGCAGCCTTGACGCTCACAAGCTCGTCGCTGGACCCCGGGCACGATGTTGCATCTGATGTATATTCGATACCGACCGCACGTCCGTTTCTGTTGTCAAGTTGGTTTACTTTATACTGAACGCTATCAGCTGTAACGTACTCGATAACGACGCGTTTGACACGCTTTCCAACCACGATCTTTAAATTCGGATTCTCTGAATGCGGATACAAGTATCGAGAAGCAGCATCACAACGCTTTCCGGTCAAAGGGTCGACATATCTTTGGTCAGGGGAGGGTTAGTGACGAGCTTGCATTATTTTGTCGCTGGATGCTCACTGGTACGCTCGCTATTGGAGAGAACACAAGTGAGTCCATACATGCCGACTGGATGAAAAAACTTACACTGTATGCGTTCGCGTTCTTGAAGTCATTGATATCGTCGACCTGTGGACGGCCTGGATCGTACGCTCTCGCCACCTTTAGGAATTGATCCCCAAATCCAAGGTCAGTTCCACCAGCAGATACCCGGATCGGTCCCGAGTAGCCGTGGGTTGGTCGGTCCAGTAAGGGTGTGAACGTTTCGATCTATAAAATATGATGATAACGATTCGTCTCGTTGAGACGTATCGATGTGTTTACCTTTCTGATGAGAGGAAGGACTTGGCTGAAGCCCCAGCCTCTGTTACCGAGCGCTTCCCAGTCATCATAGTCCGATGCAGCGCCTCGCACATATAACATGACTACATCCAAGGCGAAGACCGGGACCGAGACCGAGATCGACGGGGCGATATGCGGAGAGAACTGGATGAAGCATGGACAAGGATACACTGCTCGTTATGACCTACAGTTAACAGTGGAGCCGCCACCCACGGCTTGGCCGTGTTGAACGACAAGGGTGCGTCCGTCGAGATGGGTGCTCGGCTTCCCAACGTGGGAGGAGAGAGTGGTGGAGTTCGGTGCGAGATGGTGCACGAACCTGCAGGGCTGGGCGTGGACAGAAAGGTCGCGTGAGTGCTGGCCACTCTCGACGACGAGGATCTTGAGTGAGGGATCTGCGGCGGTTAGGCGCCCTGCGACAACACATGCGGTCGTTCCACCTGGCGTTTTCGGTGGTCGATTCAAAGTTTAAATACATAGGAGAAGGGCAAACTTGCCTCCGGCAAAGACGACATCAAATTCAGTGTCTGAGGACATGAGTGCAATATCACCAGAGTTCACGAAGAACACCCGATGACGGTCGAGGAGACTCACCTATGCTAACTCGTTCCTTAATAATATCTAGGACGCCTTGAGTAGTTCCAATCTATGATCGGGTCCACCCCGGATACGGTACGACATTCCCACGGGGTGCCATCCAGCCTGCCCACCTCCAAAGCCCAGTTTCGTTGATGGGCTCTTCGTCTTCGTTGCTCTCGGCAGTGCTTGTGTCATTCAGATTGTTATTGGCACTCGTTCCACCACATTCAATAAGTCAACTTCAACATGACCACCAGTTGTCCTCTCCACTGACTTCATATTACCGCTGTGGGTGCGCCCTCACACCTCATATAAGCCAAGGTTGACAGCAGTGTCCTGAACTACCAACTGCACAGTGAAAGAAGGTCTCTGGCTTTATAGTCACGATATCGATCCATATGTTGGTGGTGTCTTTCGTCATGTGAGAGTCAAGCTCGTTTCTAAGAGTCCAAATGACTAAAACGTTTCTTCGGTCCAGTCCCCATTACTTCTCTCCATCTTTTCCACCGTATTGCCACCAATACCTATTGTGTGGGCATTGAGTGATATCGTAGGTGCTTGGGCACTACTCCGCATATGGCACGCCCGGCAGCGTGTCGGTGAGAGCTCAAGTGGTCGCGATACATTGGTCATGGCGATATACCTTTTGAATCCCTACCTCTTGCTTCCATCTCTGGCCCTGTCCACTTCGACATTTGAGAACACGGCAGTCCTTTTGACCCTTGTGTTTGCCTCTGAAGGCGAGTCAGTTCATCTGCAAGACACTTGTTCGTTCTGTTACACTTTGCAGGGAGGTCGTCGGCAGCCCTTTTGGCTCTCACATTCTCGACCCACCTCTCGATATCCACGCTTCTTCTGTTCCTGCCGGTCTTGATGCTACTTGTCACTTCTCCTGTGTCCCAGCTCGCTTCTCCGCAAGAATTCGGGGGTGATCTCCGAACTGCCTTAAAGTATGCGGGTCGGTTTGTCATTTATTGGCTTCTCCTTTTTGGTGCTGCCTTAGTATTAACTGGTGGAGAATGGGGATGGGTATATGAAACGTGGGGAGCTAGGTTCGTATTCTCGTGATGAATTCACAGAGATGTGGGTTATGAATATTCCACCGCAAAAGTTTGACTCTGCCGGATTTGACACCCAATCCTGGACTATGGTGGTATTTCTTCACAGAGATGTTTGACCATTTCAGGCCGTTCTTCCTCATGGTTTTCTCTGTACGTCCCTATCTAATCCCCTGGTCAAATTTCTATACTGGATTTTGATGCTATACTCTTCAAAGGTCCACCTCGTGATATACGTCTTGCCGATCTGCATCAAGTTCCAGTATGTTTTTATTCCGACTTGGCTTGCGCATCTCTTATGGCTTCTAGACATGATGCATTGTACACGTCGTTTCTGCTTGTTGGCATCCTTGGGATTTTCAAAGCGTACCTCACTCTCGCCGACCCTGGGCTCTTTCTGAGCATGTTCGTGCTCTTCCCGGAAGTATACCCATGTACGTTTACTCCCCAGCTCAACATTGACACTCACTGCTGACATCGATAACACTCATGGTTGTAAGACCTCCGCCACCCAATTGTTACAACGCTCGTACATATGCATGCAGCGCTTCTCCTACCCCTCTTTCATTCTCTCTGGGTGACCGAAGGAAGAGGGAACGCCAACTTTTATTACGCCGCTAGCTTGGTGATGGGCGCCGCAAGCGGGATGGGTGTAGTGGATGCCTGTTTCGCTGGTCTGAGGATCGCCATTGGGGATGTCGCTGAGGACGAGAGGGATAAATGGGCGGTCGTGCAGGAATGAAAAAAATAAATCCCGGTGCTTCCTCGGAACGTCGCATCCATGTACACCTAGCGATAGGCTGTGACGAGGTTCTGAGTGGTCGCCATCACCTGGTACATATTGACTTTTGAAGGGCTGTGTGGTGTACGGCTGTATCACTAGGGTTCCGCACAGGTTCCGCGGGTAAGGGAACGGCGTGGATATTATCCATCCTGTCAAGAGTTTCGCAAGCCTACCAAAGCGAGCATCGAGGGTTAGCGGAGGCTCTGATTCACCGGTGACCTGTAAGTAACCACTTGTCAAGTGCCCATTCAGGGAGATCTCAGGGGAAACGCCGTGAGTTGGTGCTCCTTGCTCAATCAGAACCTCCACTAACCCTCACATGGGCCTCGCTAGGCCTGCAAAATGGCGTACATTGGTGCTCTCGCTGAAGCGCCAATCTGCAGAATGCACTCGTTACGTTACATTTCTGAAACATTTTCCCGCAGGTTCTCTACTCGACGAGCGGCTATGCGTCACTGGTGCCCTGGGCCGTGCTGCGCGATTTGCGTGATGTACATGAGCCCTCGCATAGATGCTCTGAGATGTCAACGACATGTCACCGATCAACTCATGGATGGTATGTGTTAGAGAACAATTGTCATCCAAAATCGGGCCCTCACTTGTTGAACGTTCTGTTACCAGCTTTCCACTATCATTATGAGGCAGTCTGCTTTACTGGCCCACCACACACTGCGCTGATGAGAGTCGGGACGTCTCTGGATGCTTCCCGGAACTATTTCTAACCCCAGATACTGCAATTTCAGGTGGTCTGCGTATCAGTTCTTGTAGGTTGGCTTTCACCAACGAATGGGGTTTAGTGTGCCACTATGACCAACCTGACTAACAAAACTTTCAGGGGTCCTGGTCGGCTGTGGAAGGTTCAACCATATATTTTGATCATCTTTTGATCATCTACCGGTGCAACAAGACATGTGATCACGCCAACCTGTACTTATGTGGAGGAATGATGAGACGAGGCGGATGACGGGTAGTAACCGAGGTGATTATTCAAGTTGCCTACGAGCACCGCGTCCTTCAAACGCTCTTCAATAGACAGGCGATGGCGGCATCGGCTGCGGTTCCCACGCCGGCTGGTCGAGTAAAATCTGTACTCTATCCCAACAGCTCGTGTCACCATCGCTCTCAAGTGTACACCCAGTGTTTTTGTTCACTGATCCCATATCATGTCTGCAGAGTTTGACATCATTTTTGCTGGAGGCGAGTTTGTTCATGTGTTGTGCCTCTTCGCACTTTGCTCACCCAACACCAGGCGGAACAGCCGCGTGTGTCATCGTGGGACGCTTGCTCGCTACAGACCCCTCGCTCAAGATCCTCGTCGTCGAGACTGGCCAGCACTCGCGCAACCTTCCTATCCATGTCCAGCCCTGCAGATTCGTGCACCACTTGGCACCGAATTCTACCACTATCTATTCCCACACTGCAAAGCCGAGCGCCCATCTTGACGGACGTGCTCCTGTCGTTCAATGCGGCAGAGCCGTGGGCGGTGGCTCCGCTGTCAACTGTGAGTCGCGACCGGCAGATCACTCCGAATTCGTGCTTCGTTTGATTCGTTGGTGCTGGTGCTGATCGTGGATGCAGTCATGTTTTACACGCGGGGCGCTGCATCAGACTACGACGATTGGGAGGCGCTCGGTAACAAGGGCTGGCGCTTCAATGAACTTCTTCCTCTTATCAGGAAGGTAAGCTCGTCGAGATGCCACAACGAGATGATTTGTAACTATCCATGCAGGTCGAAACGTTCACGCCTTTATCAGACAGATCGACCCACGGTTACTCGGGACCAATCCAGATATCTGCTGCCGGGCCTGATTTCGGACTTGGTAGCCAATTCCTTAAGGTGGCGAGGGAGTATGATCCAGAGCGCCTACAGGTCGATGACATCAATGATTTCAAGAGTGCGAATGCGTACAGTGTGAGTATTTTGGTTTGGCCAGAGGGCATGGGTTCACCTACATTCTTTCCATTAGCGAGCACACCGGTAAGTATTCAACGATAACAAGTCAAGTACGCGTCAATAATCTTCCACTGACTCTAGATATGTTGACCCCACGACCGGAAGGCGCTCTGATGCTGCTTCTCAATACCTATATCCGCATTCTGAAAATCCGAATTTGACGATCGTGGTTGGAAAACGTGTCAAACGTGTTGTTATCGAGTACGTTACAGCCGATAGTGTGAAGTGCGAAGTGACTTATCTCGAGGACAGGAATGGACGTGCGGTTGGTATCGAATATACGTCAGACACAACATCAGGCCAAGGGACCAGTGACGAGCTTGTTAGCGTCAAGGCTACTAAGTTGGTTGTTGTTTCGGCTGGAGCGCTTGGCTCACCGTCGATTGTGGAGAGATCGGGGATTGGGGCCCCGTCCATCCTCGAAAAACACAACATTCGTGTGCTAGTCGATTTACCTGGCGTCGGAGAAAATTACCTAGGTGTGTCGGTATGCAAATATGTTCTTGTTTCAAACTGATCAAATTGTTTTACAGACCACTTCGGTCTATGTACGCCGTTCTATGCACCGGACGGTGCCGAAACCTTGGATGACGTGTGGGTTAACCCAGAGGCCATCGCTGGTGAGTGGTTCACCCCAATCCTATCATGTAGGGTAGCAATATGGTTTCCAGCACGAACAAAAGAATGGGAGACGAATGGAACAGGGAAGATTGCTCACAAGTCCGCTGCTATGTGTGCTACTGCGAGGGATTACTGAGTGCTTTCTTATAGTGGAATGGATGCATTAGCGAAAGTGCGGCCGACCGCAGTACAATTGAGGTCCGCTGGGCCCGCGTTACAGTCGAGATGGGAATCATTCTTTCGGCACAATCCCGATAAGCCCATGGGTATCATCATACCAGTTTCTGGGTAGGTGGCAGCCGCATCCTCTGCTTGCGAAATTCTTTACCGCGGTTTTCTTTCACTAGATTTCCGTTGGATCCCACCGTGTCACATCAGATTGGTTGGCAGGTCATCTCCGCGATTTACTATACTGTAAGAAAGCGTGGCAGCATCTCTATAGTCTGTCGTTCTGACATTGGCATTCGAGCTGTACCCAGAGTCAGTCGGTAGTGTCCACATCACGTCTGCCGAAGATGCAGACTCGCCTCTGGACATCGACCCTAAGACTTGCACCGAGTATGCACCGTGCTTCCTCTTCTACTGTACTTTATACCCATATAATTGTTTTTCAGAGCCAGCGATGTCGCGCAGTTGATTCTATTGTACAAAATGGCACGCGAGCTCCTCAGGCGGATGCCCGCGTATCGAGGAGAGGTAGCCAATCACCACCCGCAGTTCCCCCTCGGCAGCGCAGCCGCTTGTACAAATTCCACCGCGATTTGAGTGAGTCATTCGTATCTAACTATCACTTTCTAATGCAGAGGTTTTTCTCCGCATGGCTGGCGTAGTATTCACAACCTGGCATTCGGTCCGTTCTCCGATGGTCTGTCTTTCTTCGAGTTTTGCTCATTGTCGTGTTAAATCTAGCTCGGGACGTGTGCCATGAAGCCTCGGAACCAAGGTGGTGTCGTCGATGCGCGCCTGAGCGTATACGGCGTGGAAGGGCTCAAGGTCGCAGGTGCGTGACAAGACCGACCTGCACTCGCTTCCTTTCCTTTTTCTGACGTGGGCTTGGCAGACATGTCTATTTGCCCAACTAATGTTGGAAATGTACGTCACACTTCTTTTTACATACTATGTGATGGTTGCCGATCGTCCCATTCTTTTCTGATTAGAATACGTGCTCCACGGCGCTTTTGATCGGGGAGAAAGCGGCGGTCATTATTGCAGAGGATCTGGGCCTCAAGTTACTGTAAGTAGCTGACCATGAGTGTTGTACACGGAAGTCTTGGTAGTCATGGACATAAATATGCCCTTATAAGTAAATTCATTGTGTGTCCATCTTGTTATAGTTGTAAGGAACCTGTTGTAGCCTTGATTATATTGATCAATACCTGTTTTTGATGCGCTTTTTGTTATGACGCATTTTTCTTTTCTTGATCACGTGACCTTATCTTATCTTCATCATGTGGTTATCTAATCTTTTATCTTATCAGGGCACGTGACGGATCACATGATCCAGGGCATAGGGTTAGCCTCATGTCTAAGAACCCTGCACTTCTTTTCATTTCCATTTCTTCTCTTTCATTTCAGAAGCTGGACCCTTGATGGTTCCCAATCAGCTTCTCTTCTTTTTGATCCCCATGCCTCATGTATGAGAATGTTCCCATCAGGGACTTGATCCATGCACAGTGCATTGAAGTATAAATACTGTAGCCTTAGCCTCTCAAGACTCCAGTCTTGAGCACTTGTATCATACTCATGTTAACTCAGGAACTCCCCTTTTTTCATAACCCTTTTCTTGTAAGCCTGGGGCACTGTGATATTGTGGTGCATAACACTTTTGAGCAACTGAGAAATTTAAATTTTTCTATTTCCAGATATGCACTGTGCAGCTTATAAGCTCTTGAATTGTTCTTCTGTAACAGATATGAAGTATACACATATAACTTATACTTCCCCATAAGCCATAGATTTTTTAGTCCCCCAAGTTAATTTGCCAGAACCTTAATCTAAAGTAAGCAATAAAACTATTGTAATGTCTAACCTTGGTCAAGTGTATAAAGTGCACCACAGTCATGCATGTGAATTTCACTTAGTTTTGATAAGACCAAATGCAGTGACTTCAAAAAGCATTCCATGTTATGGTTTTTACAACCTTTAGCCTATTATTTTGGCCAACTCCCTTTTATCAAGTATTTCCTTTTATCCTGTTACTTTATTATTGTTGTCTATTTTACTCTAGTTGTTTTGGTTTGTATATCATAGATATAATAGCATTTCCAGGTATCTCAATGTTATGTGCTCAGCAAATACTGATGGTTTACTCATGTGACTGTGGGACTCACCTGCCTTATAAGGATAAACCCTAGGCTAGGTTTGATTTATTATCATATTTCCCACTGATGGGTTAATCACATGATGTGGCTGGATCTCAGATAAGATCTTAAATTGATACCAATGATATCTGATCTAATGGATCTAGATTAGAATTGTATCTGTGGCAGAGATCCAGATGGATCTCCTTGATCTTATGGCAGCCATGTCTCTTTCATATCTGTTAACCCTAATGCTTCTCTTCCATTCTTCCACATTTTCATGATGTGGTACTCTTCCTTTAGTCATGATTCACAAGGCCACTGCCTCACTCTACTCATCACCCTATGCTCAATTTCCTATTTAAGAAGGTATAAGAGGTTACTGCTATTGATTACATAGATAGTAGGTTACTCATCCTGTGTAAGAGGCTATGCCTCTCTGGCAATATATATACAGGGTAAGCAAGACCTGAAGCCTCTCCAGTCTTGATCACTTGTATCTTACACTCCTCTTACTTGGGCTCTTCTGAGTTAACCTGGATATCTGTCCCTTTCCTTTTTCCTCACAGCCTGAGCATCTAGTTGGTGTTAACTTGGGTTATCCTTATCAAGTCTCACAAGCCTAGTTCAGAGCCACTAGTCTAAAAGCCCTCTTGCTATTGTTGTTGTTCTGTCACTCACTGGTTGTTGCCAGTATTTGTATTGCACTTAGAGTGATGCATAACACTCATGTCTTTAGACTTGAGCACTTGTAACATCTACCTTCTTTGATGTGGTGTTTCTCTAAGCTAGCTCTCTTGATCTGTAAGACATACTTTCAAGTCATACTTTCTCTACCTGCCTGGTTTTAAGTTGGTTTTTCAATTTCTTCTTTGATTCTGTCTCCCTCTGGTTAACACTTATCAAAGTCATAACATTCCAATGTTTAATACAGGATACAAAGTGCCCTGCAAACATTTCCATTACAACTTTGTACTTTTTCCTGCTCTTGCTTTCTTTTCTTATTTCAATTTGATTCTTGCCTCTTTTTACCATCTTTTAGTTTCACTCTGACATGATTTGACACTGTTGTCTCTGACATCTCCATTTGTCTCCAAGATGCATTGGCATCTGCTCTTGCTTCTAAGATAACTCCAGTCTTATTTTCTTTTCTCTCTTGGACTTTTCATTGCTTTGAAATTATAAGTACTATATCTCTGTATAAAGTACCTTAGTTCAAATATTGATGAAAAAAACCCTGTCTTGAATTTATCCTTGCTCTAACTGAGCTTTGCAGCTCATCCTTTGACCCTCTGGTTTACTTCAGAGTACTTTTAGGCCTTAATAATATTTCTAAGAAAATCTTAAGGATCTACTCTCATTATAACTAGGTTTAATGCTTCTTGTCTTGCCTGTCCCTTATATTAAGCCATAAGACTGCTCTTTTTTTAATCTCCAACCTCTTTATAAATTAAAACACCAAGTTGTGCAAGAACATATTATATAAGATAAAGCCAAGTCCCATTTGTTATAATTGCTTTACTCTTTACCCTTTACTGCTCTTGTCTTAGCTTCTGACTTCTTATTTACTGAGCTCTCTTGTTACATTCCAGGCTCTTTATCTTTCCAGTTGCCCAAAATCACTTGACTCAGTAACCATTACTTATAACTCACTTCATTCACACTACTTATTTATAGCCCAACTTCTTAGGATTTCTTTATGTTTCATCTATTTTCAAATAGATCTTTAGTTACTGTTTTTAACTTATCTATTGTTACAAATTTTTCCTCTACTTAGCATTTTCAGTGTTATTTTTCCTTTACTAGCTTACTTTAGTATATGTAATACTTTAAATGCATTGCATGTCCAAAGCTGCACAATGTCCAGGTATAATATAGTGGCAGGGTCAGTGTCAAGTCTTCTTAGACTTGAGCACTTGTGCCACTAGCCTTCTCTAACTTCTTCTGATCTGCTCCCTTAGTTTTGAGGCTCTTTTTGGATTTTATTCTCTTATTCTTGCCCTAGCTCTTGTATAGTTAGTGTTTTCCTGCATTCTACCTCCATTGTTGCTCCTCTTGGCTCTTATTGCAAGCCACAATTGTAACATCTAGCAGAGCTAGAACTTAGTTTACTTGCACTATAAAATAGCATACTTTATCTCTTATCTCCTTATGCTACTTCTTACCTTCCTAGTACTTTACCTTCCTATATTACACCTTGATCTCCTTATATTATATATCTTGGAGAATATCACTTTGATTCTCAACTTCTCATTAAAATGCCCACCTGCAATCACAAGCAGGAAGAACCTTTGTTTTAGCAGGTCCAGTGTTTTTTGCTTCACCTTTACCTCTACTAAGAGGCTTATGGTGCCATACCACATTTGCACCATACTCTGATCTAAGGCTGATCATAGTCGAGCCTTTTTTGATCCTTTACTCCAGGATATACACTTATAAGATCTACATTAGTTTCTACCTGGGCCTATTATAACAAAAAAAGTAGCATACTCTTTTTATAACTATTACTGCTGTAGTTTGCCACCATTCCACCCAGAACCCCTTTAATCCTCTTTAATGCCCTCTGAAGAGAACATAGATTTTAGCCTGCTAAAAATACCCTTGACTCTTTTAAATTAGAAGAACCCTTGAATCTATAACCCTTAATCCTATTATAATGCATTTTTCATTTTTGATCACATGACCTTATCTTATCTTCTTCACATGGTTATCTAATCTTTATCTTATCAGGGCACATGACAAGTCACATGACTTTGGACTAAGGGTTAGCCTCATGCTTTTAAACCCTGCAGAGTTTATTTTATTTTCATTACTTCATTTCTTTTCTTCTATTTGAAAAGCCTGGACCCTTGATGATTCCCATGAAGGCTTTTCTTCTTTCTGATCCCCATGCTACATATATGGGAGAATTCCCATCAGAGACTTGGTCCAAGCTCCATACTATAGCCTATATAAACTGTAACATTACTATTTCAAAATCCCAGCTTTGAGCACTTGTATTATATGCTTAGCAAACACTGATGATTTTGTCATGTGATTATGAGACTTCAATGCCAAAACAAGGTTAACCCTAGATTTGAGTTTTGTTTTTATCAGAGTATTTCCCACAGATAAGTATTGGTCATGTAATATGGCAGATCTTAGATGGAATCTAGATTAATTACAATGATATCTGATTTAACAGATCTAGATGGTAATTTCCTTGACCTCATGGTGGCCTGGCCATATTCATATCCACCTTTATGAGTATGCTTCCCTTCCCTTCTCTCATATCCTTATGATTGTGGTTTCTCTTCTACATACCTGATTCACAAGGCTATTGCCTTACTCATTACCCTTGATCCTATGCTTTTTATTTATTAGCAAGAGCACTTACTGCTATAAGTGGCCATAGGTAGTAGTATTAGTCATCCTGTATATGGGGCTGTGCCCTTAGTGAATATATATACTAGATGGTATGAACTTGAAGTTTCCCCAGTCTAATCCTTTTGTAACATTAGCTTGTCTATATGGAGGGTTCCACTCAATCCTTTTCTTTGCCTAGTTAGAAGCTCTAGTCTCAAAAGCTCATATTGTTGTTGCCATGAGCCTTCACCACTCACCAGTTCTGTTAGGTTTTGAAGTGTACTTTAGTTGAGTGCATAACAACTTGTATTATATAAATGTTAACTCTAGCTTTCCTTACTTCCCTTTTCTTGTTCTTTTTAAAGAAGACCTTGATTGAGATTATACTCTAGCACATGAACACTCCTTGTTCTTGCAGATTCCTCAGGAAAATACTTCCCTGTCTTTTACCCCTGTTCAAAAACAGCCCATCTTCTTTCTTTCACTAACTTCTCTTACTGCTGCAATGTTCAGCTCTAAGCTAATTGAGCTTTTTCTTGGCATTCCGAAACACTTTGACAGTAACTGCTTTAAAGTGGAAGCCTGGCTGGACTTAGTCCACTTCTATCCCTTTGTCAAATCTGTAATCTACAACTCTGATGAGAAAAAGATTGCCTTAATCCTTTTATATATAATCAAGGATCTGGCCCTTTTCTAGGCAACAATCTACTAAAAACAATGTATCTCTGTGTTGTGGGTTCTTCTTACCCTGGCCTTGATACTTGAACACCTGGTAGATGCCCCTAACCTTCCTAGAGAACTGGTGAGGCTTTTATACTAGTGGCCCCTAGCTAGGCTTGATAGCATGATTGAGTTCCTAGGCTCTTGCTATAAACCTGTGGGCCATTGCCTCAAGAGAGCTCAAAGGGGACTTCCTCCTTGGGGGTCAAGTGATGAGATCAGGAGTATAAGCTCTAGCCTAAGGTACAAGAGGATAAGACTGGATTTTCCCAGCTTATGCTCCCTGCCTTATATATTGCAGGCATCTGCACATGGACCAAGTACAGGGAGTCTACCCTAAGGATGCTATCTATGGTCACCAATAGCATAAGGGGCTCATACCCTAAGTATAGATAACTCTAAAGGAATGCATGGATCATGAGGTATGAGTAAGGCAGAGGCCTTGTGGATATGGGATGGTAGAAGAGAAGCCATATCACAAGGATGTGGGAGAATGAAAGGAAAGCACAGGCTCACAGATATGAATAAGACATGGCTGCCATAAGGCCAAGGAGATCTATCTAGATTTCTGCCACAGATCATTGTGATCTTGATCCCATCTGAGATCTGCCACATCAGTGATCTGATTCCTGTGCACAGGAATACTCTGAATGGAACTTAGACCTTAGCCTAGGGTTTGCCTTATAAGGCTACTCATTCACATGATTACATGCTCCTGGCACATGACCAGTCACATCACATGCTCTATAGTTCTCACAGTCATGTGCTGACCATTATGTTAGGTTGGTACCATAACACTCTGGAACTAACATCAAAATGGGATCTTTTGTCAACTTCACAGAATTATTCCTTGCCTCATTTAAATTCCATGATACTATTACTGCCACTATTCACTGGTTAGTGACTACCAAGATGTACCAAGATAGAAAAGGTGCATGAAACCCTTTCCTTGTCAAATACATAGCCAAGTTCCAGAATAAGGTGGTAATTTTCAAGATCCAGAATCAGAGTATTCTCATTAACTACTATGAGACTGGGTTACCCCCTTGGCTCTTTTGCCATATTTACTCCCTAGAAACTATTCCTTTCACTATAGAGGCCTGGCATTAGAAGGCTGCCTACTTTTAAGGAACTGCAAAATGCTCCAAGTTTATAAAGCAATATCACAAGAATTCCATGGCATATGTATGGATCTCAACCATCCCTTTGAACTCTCCTTAGGTTGAAAAAGATCTGAATGTCATGAATGTAGACTTCCTGAAAGTCTAAAACTTACTTTTCAAGAATGCAAGTGCTGTTTCAAAAATGGCCTCTGTTTTCACTGTTAAAAACCTGACCATAACATCATGGCCTGCCCTCTCTTTTTCTCTAGTGCCCTCTAGCTGAAGAAGAATCTATTTGTTATTCTAAGACCAGATAGGGACTAATAAAGATCTTAAGATTAGGATTAAGAGTAAGGCTTGCCAAGAGTTAGCCTAGAGTGCTAGAGTAATAGTGCAAATACAGGATGGCACCATGTATTCCTTAGTAAAGGTTGGGGATAAAATGAAGATGCTGGGCTTATTAAGGACTAAGATAATGCCTGCTGACAGAGAATTGCAAGCTGGGATTTCTTTAAAAGGATAGAAACTAGGTACTCTGGTAATTTAGAGAAGAACAAGATAGAATATGGCAGAAGTAGTATAAGGAACAAAAAAAACAAAGTATGCTACTTATACTATAAGAGACAAGGTTCAGACCCAGTTGAATAAGTCAGAGTAAATAAAATGTAGAAGAAGCAGGCTATAAGTAATAGTTGCTGACTAATGGAATATTCTGGAACAAGGAAGTCTAAAGGTTTCAGAATATAATAAGGAAGCATTAAAAATGCATGAAGATCAGAAGCTAGAATGCAGAAGAAAAAAGAAAAGAACTAATTGTAACATTACTCCCCCAGTATATTCAATGATCCAGTTGAACAAATGAAGATTCAAAAGAAGGGGATAGGGGACCCAGTAATATTGGCCTAGCCAATAGAATCAATAATGTCATTATTATTAATGTAATATAAGGGTGAAGGAAGTGGGAGAGATGATGGAGCACAGTAATAGAAGCTTCAGAAATGGTAGGAATGGAAGAATCTGTGAAAGAATCCTTGGGGGAAATAAAAGTAGAAAGGAGAGGGTTGTCAAGGTAAAGGGCAGTAAAGAGAATAGAGAGCCTGGTTATGGCCTAGTTACCATTACAGGTGGTGAGGGCACTGGTAGATGATGCAGTCAATATGGAGGTGTTCAAATGCATGGCACTAAAAATACCTCAGGTGGTAGTAGAGATAGGAGAGAGGAAGTGGTGCTCTGCCATGGTGGCCAGTTCATTAATGCTTAACTTATGTAATAGTGGTAATCTCTTCAGAAAAGAGAGGGAAGAAAGACACAGTGGAAAAGGAGGGCTTAGTAGAAAGGGCATGGACACAGGAGATAGAGGACTTGTATTTAAAGCAGTTAATGTTAGCAAGAAATTTGTCAAATTCTTACTGATAGGCAAGATTATCTAGGATAAAAGACATCTGATGGTAAATGGTATCTAGGCCCATGCATACTGCATCAGTGTTAATCTTAGCAGAGCAGCAAAGAAGGAAGGACATGAGATGGATTTGTTTGACTTGGTAAAACAGGGTATATAGAGCTTAGAGAGGGAAGTTCATGTCCAGATGAGAGCTGATAGAGAGGAAGAGTTGAAAGTCAAAGATAAATGAGTAAGCAAAAGTAAAGTAGGTTGGTAATAAAATGTAACTGTCATGGTTTACTGTCAAAGAGCTTATATTTGTGCTGATTACTAATGAATGTGTCTGAACTTGTGCTTAGAGATCTTTGAACTAGATGGCAGTGAACTAGGCAAGAGAAAGAATATAGAAAGAAGTCAAGAACTTATATAAAGCCAAAGCTCAAGTATACAAGACTGGAAAAACCCAGGCTTAAACTTGACCCTTTATATATACTGCAAAGGCACACATAGATCATGTATGTCTTGTTATAATTCCCCTATCCTTTTCCTTCTTTTGTTCCAGAACATTCCCTGACTCAGCCACCATTACTTATAATTTGCTTCCTTTGCATAAGTTATTCCATATTATAAGCAAACTGCTTCTTCCATGTTTTATCCATTTCCACACAGATCAATTACTTAGTACTTGTTATCCCTATGACTCATCCAACTGAGTCTGAACCTTATTCCTTGTACTATAAAGTAGTGTACTTTGCCTCTCTTCTCCTTATGCTACTTCTTATCTTTACTTGCTCCTACTCTTGTATCAAGCACTCCTTGCTACCTCAAGTCCTTTACAATCTCCTGGTAATTCATTCCTTCTTAGTTTATGCATTAGTGCACAAGAGGGAACCCCTTGAACTCCATCAACACCAAGTCATTGATCATACTCTGCAGGCCAGTGCCCCTGTCATAGCTTGACTCTTTATCCAAGCACTCTTTAGTGTTATTCTTGTGTTACACCATCTCTTGTCCATGAGCTGACCCTTTGTCAAGCTCACTCCCTTGTAGTTCCCTCTTCTGAGGTCTATGCCTGACTCTACCTGGGCCTAGCATAACAAGTCTGGCATATCCTTAACTACTGTACAGTAAGCTAGTCAATAGCAAAAGAGAAGCTGAAATCTAGAAATACATAAGCTTAAAGCAAGGCAGTAATATCAGAGATCTGGAATGTTCTAGACTTGTAATATGTGAAATAGTAAAGATGTAACATGTAAAATGTCAAGTGTGAAGAAGTAAAATGGTAAGATTTATCAGGATTATATAATATAACAATGTAAAGAGTTAAAAGGGAAATGTGAATAATGGAAAAATGAAAATAAAATAAAAGTGCATTATAATAGGAGAGTAATCTTCCAGGTAAAGGGCATAGGCAGTAATGAGAAGGTCTATCACAGAAATTATGTAAGTGAAGATAATAGGTTAAAAAACAAGAAAAGGACTAATATGGGGCTTGATTGAATATTGGCAAGAAAAATGGGTTCTGGATTTGAGGTGCAATAAGAAGGAAAGGTTATGAGGTCATCTGTATGCAGAGAATTTAAAAGAGAGGCATGGAAAGAGAAAACAGAAAAGAAATCAGTGGAAATGTCAATAGTATTAGAGAAAACAATGTGGGCACAGACAGAAAATAATTAGTGTAAGGTATTGGTGGAGGCAACAGATGTGAAAATGGTAGGTGCTGGGTTGGTGGTAAAGTCAGAAGTAGAGCAGAAGCAGTAGGTGAAGTTATAAGTATTATAATGCACTTTTATTTTTCTTCTTATTTATTTACCATTTATACTTTTTATTGACTCTTCACATTGTCACATCACATGACCCTGGTAAATCTTACCATGTCACATCTTTATATTTCACATTTTATACCCTTATATTTTACTCTTTTACATAGCACAAGTCTAGAATCTTCTAGATTATAAATCACTACCTTGTATTTCTAGGTTCCCACTTCCTTTATGCCATTGGATGGCTTACTGTACACTAGTTTAGGGTAGGCCAGACTTTTATGGTCTGTGTGCCATTCTGTAGCATATATAAAGGGTCAAGTTCAAGCCTGGATTTTCCCAGTCTTGTACACTTAAGCCTTGTGCTTTATACAAGTCCTTAACTCTTTATCTACAATTCTCTTGCCTAGTTCTCTGGCCTCTAGTTCTCTGGCCTCTAGCTTAAGCCCAGATTATATCTATCAGTGCCAGCACAAGCCTTAGCCCCTTTTTATTAGCCAATGCAATAGTTACATTTCAGTAAAATATGGCTATTAGTTGTGTTTTTTGGGGCATTGAATGTGCTTGTGTGTGAGTGAAGGGATTAAGGATAGAAAGGAGAAAGAATGGAGATGTTTATATGCTTTAACAAGATCAGAAGCATTATAAAAATTGGACTCAGATTTCCACAAGTCTTTTTTGGCTGAGTAACCCTTCCATTAGATCAGAAAAGAATAGGCAGAAGATAAGCTGCAATGTTTTAATATCTGCTCAACTTTGTACTCTTCTTGACCTTTTATAAGATCTGGAAGTAAAGCAGGGAAATCACTTCTATAAATGTCATTTTTGCAATAGGGTAATAACAAGAAAGCATGAAAGACCAGGTGGATCTTCCAGGAAGCAGGAAGGTGAAGATGGTATGTAATTGGAGATAGTACCTCAGTGATAGTAAAAGGCTCCTTATGTTTCAGAGTGAACTTTGGATAAATAATGGAATGTTTGAGGTTTTTGGCCTCAAGCCAGACTTTAGACCCCTTGATGAAGGGGGTAAACTTGAAGTAAATATAGGATGCCATTGTCTGGCAGGTGAAGTTGTGGGATGCAAGAGCTTTATCTCTAGCTGTGGTCAGATTCTTTAATCTGTTAGTGACTACAGGCATAAGGGTCTTGAAGATCACCAAAGAAAGGGCATAGGGTTCATATTCCATTATAAGATAGAATGGAGACTAATTTGTGATGGAATGGGGGCAGTGGTTGTAAATGAATTCCACATGGGAGATTTGTTTAGCCCATTTGAAAGGATTTGGTTTACAAAAGATATGGAGGTAGATTTCAAGTTCCTGGTTGACTTATTCATTTTTCCCATCAGATTGGGAATGATATACAGTGGATAAAGAGAGGTCATAGTTTAGGAGTTTATCAAGCTCCTTGGCAAAGGTGGAGGCAAAATAAGGGCCTTATTCTGAGATGATTTTGTCATAGAGACCAAATTATAGGTATACCTTGTGAAAAAAAAGGATAGCAATACCCTTGGCAGTGGTAGTTTTCTTAGTAGGACAGAGAATTACCCCCTTCATAAGCCTGTGGTCAACCATGACCAAGAGAAAATAATAGTCATCAGATATACACTGTGTACGTTCAAACTTAAATATTGCAATGCATTGGATTAACAAGTGGGATTGAAAGGGGGAAGTATCTTTATTCCTGGCCCCGTGAAGGTGTGTTTGATCATGTCACTGAGAGCCAACTCGTTGATAACTACCAAGCTGTGAGTGACCGTTTCTTATCCCTCATTGGACGTCTTTGACGGTTGGTATCAACCAAACAGTTGTGAGTACTCCTTCTGGGTGCTTCGTATGATTGTTCGACTCACGGATGTTTTTGAGGTTGGGTACTTCAGACGTTTGGTCAGTGGGCTGTCTTAACGTTTATTTGTACGGCCGACGGTACGTTATGGCGTAGCTCGGGTCGGGACTAGTGATCATTCATCATGCCGATTGCAGCTGTGATGATGTTTCGCCTGTGGGCAATGTACAATCGATCGAAGCTAATCTTTGCGATTCTCCTCACTTTTTACATCGGAGAGGTTATTCCCTCGATTGTCGTTTGCATTATTGATACCATTCCGAAGAATACTCCAGGTGAGTGGCGGCTGGTATTATTATCCGGTATATCGATTCATCTGGCGCCAGTGACCAGCCCTCAGTTTTGGAATTACTCATTTTGTTCCCTGAATTCTTATCCTGTTGCTTTGAATAGTGCTTCTCCGATCAGTCAACTTATCCATGCCAGCGTGATGTGCATATTAGTTATTATTCAATTTATACGGGAGTCTTTTCAAATGCACCAAGTTACGAGGCGATGGCGACTCAGCCAACTCATGAACTTGCTTGTGATAAAGGGCATGCCCTACTTTTTTTGGTATGTCCTCGTCTCATTCTTCTTCTCCCTGCCTGTGTTCCGCCTAATACTGAGAAACAATGAGGCCAAGAGCTAACTTTATATGATAGTATGTTTGCATGGGACCTGATGAATACGTTGTCTAACTATGGGAAATTACCATCAGCGGGCTGGCAAACCATTCGGGCAGCCGTCGTGATGTATATTCCACTCCCTACGCTAATCCCCCGGTTTATACTGGATTTGCGGGAGATGTACGCTCACAGCACTCGTGGAGGGGTTGGTGCTGGAATCGACTCCGGATTCGGATTGACTGGGCTATCTGTTCACGGCGCGAGTAGATCTGCGATTGTATTTGCAGATTCCCAGCTCAATGGAGGATTAGAACATATGGGAGAGATGTCAATAGATGAACAAATGGCTTGACTGTACTAAAAAGTCATGATAGTGCCTGTTGGTGATTGCTGGATGTTGTTATTTTCATTACCTCCACTCATGATACCCTTTCTTCTGAGTGCGTCGAGCACCTGACATAATCACGAACAACCACTAGGAGGGAACTTTCCTCCATGCATCTCAGTCTTTGTCCATACGAAACCGAGGTGAGACACCCTACAGTTATTTTAACCTGACATTTTCTAGTACTTATAGCCTTCTGTGTGCTACTAGCTTAGTATTGCAGATACTACTCAAGTCTTTGTCGATATGAAACTGAGTCTTCCATGTGCTACTAGTGTCTGTGCAATCTGCAACCTCTCAACAGGCTATGAGCCCTGCTTCTCACACTCCTAGCAAGTAAACCCCGTTCAAAACTACCCAACTACAATGTGGGTCACCCACAGCTAGTTGAAACAATAGTACATCACGGATCACTGGCTATTCCCTCCATTCGTGGCCTCTCAGCGGATGGTTCTTACCAGGGATCTATGAGTCATGTAAGCGCCGGCATGCACTGACAAGTCACCGAGGCACAGGGCACAGGGCAACGCGAGGGAATGGAGCGACCGTTTATGCTCGCGTACAATTATCTCCCGTTTCTTTTTGGACCGTGAGCCTTTCCGAAAAAAATCAGCCCGTTCCGCCACCATATTTCGAAATGATGCCAGGGATGTGGCGATGTGCTTCCTATTCGTCAGAGCTCAACCGCCCAATGGAGGTTGTAGAAGTCGTTTGAGAGTGGTGCGAAAAAAGGGACACGCATGGGACAATGTATACTAGCGGACCCAGTCTAAAGGTAATTGACGTGGGAGGGAGAGGGACCGCCGGGAGAGGAACATTAGGGTTGGTGCCTGCGGATTACAGGTGGACAGTGCGTGGGCCGACCATTAGCCTACAGGCTTATCCGAGTGTCACGATCAGAGCCATGAAACAGAAGGGGTCAAGTAGAACGGGCTGTAGTATACGTGATACCATGGACATGCTAGTAGCACCCTTCTGCACTCTCATCCAAAGACGTAAGAAAAGGCGCGGCCCTGTGTCGCACTACTTTCTGCTGAACGACTCCCCACTTTTTGTTTTGTTTCTGCACACACTAGAAACGTAGAGCATGTGCAACATGTAACTTCGTTCCGTGAGCCGGCCTTCGGGTCCGGGCCTGCATGTAACTATGTTCTCAACCACTACACTTGCTATATTTGGATGGGTCTTATTGTGCACACCAGAAGCGAGCGTGATCACCTCACGTTGCGATGGATGCGGCCTCCCTGCACTTTGTTAGAGCCATTCACCTTATTGTCTTGTGTTGCCTCATCAAGGTCTCATACAAAAAGTGACTGGAATGGGTTCTGCAATGAAGCCCGCGGGAGTAGTAATGCAGAAGTGACCTACGCCAGTTCTCACCATGAAGAGCGTCGTTATAAAAGCGGCTCGAGAGTGCTGTTCATCCTCAGGCGTCCAAAACACAGCTGAATTTGGCCGTCTGCTTTGAGTACCCTTGAGCTCTCTTCGTACCTCGACGCCCGCTCGCTCTCATCTCGAGTGCCATCTATACATCATCATCCCATCAGAAATGGATTCTTTTGGTGCTGTCCTCTCTGTCTTCACCAGCTCCGAGTACGAGGAAAGCACCACGTCGGTTCCCGTCGAGTCTTCGAATAACAACTACGGGTCGAGCTACTGCGTCATCGCATGAGCATTCCATTAGTATTGGACCCCGCAATAGAGAGAAGGGCGCACCCGTGCAAGGGCACATTCTTCGTTGTGAGCAGCCCTGTTCGTGTGCTCATGTCAGTTTCGTGTTGCTCACCCCTGTCCTCCTCGCGCTAGCATCTCACACACCCTTCGCCCCATCCTCATTGCCAT
>JBBPJW010000738.1:0-22233 GCA_038088935.1 Pulveroboletus aff. viridisquamosus
TCCACAGATAGCACTCTTTAGGGTAGACCCTTTGTACATGGTCTGTGCACCATGTCTGGCAATATATAAGGCAGAGGGTGCAAGCTGGGGAAACCCAGTCTTGCTCTCTTGACCTCTCAGCTAGATCTACAGTAGTAATCTAAGGCTTGATCCTAGCGGATCCCCCTTCAGCTTTCATTCACTGTCTGGCCCTCAGGTTTATACAAGAGACCCTTGGCTCCAACTAAACCATTGCCTAGTTGTAGCCACTAGCACAAAAGCTACAGAAAAAGAGTCTTAGGAAGGAGTGTTCACCAAGGTGTATGAGTATCAAGGATATAACGGGAAGATCCCATTTCACAGAGAGCATTTGAAAGAACATTCATAATTTTGTATGGTCCAATTCACTTTTGAGACAACTTCTTGAATGGATAGGGAAATGTCAAATGTTCTGTGGAAAGCCACACTTTCTCTTCTTTGCAATAATCTGGTGCCTCTGATCCTTTTTTATCAGCTTGTTTCCTTATCTGTTCTTGTGTTTCTTGCAACACCTGTTGGGTTTCCTCATGAAAGCATTCTAATTCTTGGGCAAATGAACTTGAAGGTGAATGTTATGCACTATGATATTGCAGTGCCACAGGCTCTCAAGAAAAGGATTTGGATATTCAAGGAGAGTTCTCAAGTTAACATGAGTATAATACAAGTGCTCAAGACTGGAGTCTTGAGATGCTAAAGCTACAGTATTTATACTATGGTGCACTGCACATGAACCAGGACTCTAATGAGAACATTCCCATGCAAGAAGAGAAGCAGCCTGGGAACTGTCATAATGCATTTTTTGTTTTCCTAATCATGTGATCTTATCTTATCTTAACCACATGATTATCTAATCTTTTATCTTATCAGGGCATGTGATGGATCACATGATCTAGGGCATAGGGATAGCCTCATATCTTCAGAAGCCTGTGGTTCTTTTTATTTTTGCCTCTTCTTTTCCTTTTCAGAAGCTGGATCCTTAATGGATTCCACAGGTGCTTCTCTTCTTTATGATCCCCATGCCTTGTGCATGGGAATATTCCCATCAGGGATCTGGTCTGTGCACAGAGCACCATCATATATAAACTGTAGCTTTAGCCTCTCAAGACTCCAGTCTTGAGCACTTGTATCTACTAGTGTTAACTCAAGATTTCTCTTGCTTGTGAAAATTCCTTTTCTTGCAAGCTTGTGGCACTTCAATCTTGAGGTGCATAACAGGAACCATTAAGGGTCCAGCTTCTCAAATAGAAAATAAAAAGTGGAAATAAAAAGAAGTACAGGGTTTTTTAGACATGAGGCTAACCCTATGCCCTGGATCATGTGATCCATCACATGCCCTGATAAGATAAAAGATTAGATATCTGCATGGCAAAGATAAGATAAAATCACATGATCAAGAAAAGAAAAAAGTGTTATAACAGTGAAGGGGCCTCAAAATCTAAGCAAGATACATATTGCTTGGTAATAGAGAAAGGATATGCTTTTATTGCTGATAAATAGGCATTATTGTGAGAGAATTTAGCAATTTTAATCCATTAAGACCACTATTCCTGTTTTTTGGTGATAAAAAGATGCAGATATTATTCTTGTTCCCTATTTATTTGTTCTGTTTGCCCATCTGTTTGAGGATGGAATGCCATAGATAGTTTTTGTAAAATGCCAAGGGAGTGGCATAGCTCTTGTATAAAAGCAGAAGCAAATTGAGGTCTCCTGTTAGAAACAATGAAGGAGGGTAACCCATGGTGACACCAAACATGGTTGTGAAACATCTGTGCCAAATGAATAGAGGAAGTGGCTGAAGAAGAACAAGGAATAAAAATCACTTCCTTTAAAAATCAATCTACTACTACCAAGATAGCATTATATTCCTGTGAATTGGGGAGTTAAAAGTCTGTGGAGATATCCTTTCAAGGAGAAGAGGGAATAGAAAGAGGAAGGAGTCTTTTGTCTAATTAGGCCAGAAAAGCCATTATTTGAGCAAATGAAGTGTTCTTTGTCTTTCTCCATGTCCTGCAATAGGGGAGTTATGACAATACTGCATTGCTTCTTGCCACAACATTTCTGGAATAAAAAGCACATTTGTTTCTGGATATGTAAAATAGCCTTGCTCTGAATTATAACACAACCCTGAAGAGTTATGTGGAAGTGAAGCAGAGGCCTGGACAACCTTGAGGAGGAAAGAGTTGAAAAGGGAAATTGGGCAGGCAGGGAAAAAAGAAGGGGCAAGAACATCACTTGCCTATTGGATTCATGTGTAATTTCTCCATGATTAGCTTGATATGAGAGAGCATCAGTGTGACCATTAGATGGTTCTGACTTGTAAACAATGGTGAATCTATATTTCATAAGGGTTTTGACCCAATGGACCTGATGAGAAGATATGTTATGCACCACAAGCTTGCAATGCCAAATGCTCAAAGGAAAAGTAAGGAGTTCTTGAGTTAACACAAGTATAGTACAAGTGCTCAAGACTAGGGCTTTTGAGATAGTAGTTGTACAATATTTATACTAAAGCTACCAGCACATGGACCAAGACCCTGATGGGAAAGTTCCCATGCATGAGGCATGGAGATTAAAAAAAAGAGAAGACTCCCTGAAAACTATCAAGGGTCCAGCTTCTGAAATGGAAAAGAAGTAACAGAAATGAAAAGAAGTATCCAGGGTCCAGGCATGAGGCTAACCCTATGCCCTAGGTCACCTGACCTGTCACATGCCCTTGATAAGATAATAACTAGATAATTATGTGGTAAAGATAAGATAAAGGTTATATAATGAAGAAAAGAAAAATATGCATCATAACACTACCCCCTTTTAGCTCTTGAATTCCAGATGAGAGAACTGCAGTGGATGTTCCATGGTGAAATTTTGATAAGGATGAAAGATGTGCACAAAATATTGAGGCTGGACAAAAAGAAAATGACATGAAGCTGAAGAATGGAGTTTGTAAAAATCATAAACCAACTCAGGAGCATTGGCCACATTCTCTTTAGTCTGCCATGTTAGATCTTGTGTGGAATATCCCTTCCAGTGCATCAAATACTCCAATTTCCCATGTTACAAATGTGAATCCACAATTTCTTCCACTTTGTATTCAGCACTGCCTTCTTCTGTGACAACAATAGAATCAGAAGTGACTTGTCCCAGAAGTGGTTCTTGTGCCCTTTTGACTTGACTAATATTGACAGTAGAATAAATCCTCATTTCAGCAGGAAGTTGCAGTTTAATAGCATTAGGCATGACATTGAGTACCTGGAAAGGTCTGATCCATCACTGCATTAACTTTTTCACAGGGTAAGGAAGTGAGAGATTCTTGGTTGAGAGCATTACCATGTCACCAATAGCATAAGTATCATAAGCTGGTTTGGTGTTATGTTTTATTATGGTAGAATAGACTTGTTCAAGCAAATGATAAATCTGCTCAAATGATTTAGATAGTTGTTAGGCAAATAGGGAGGAGATATAGGGTCCTTCAAAACCCATATGAGGAGTGAAGCATTTTATGATGGTGAAAGGGGATGTTTTTATGACAGAGAAGTAAGAATTGTTATAATGGAATTCTGCCAACTTAACCCAATCAACCCATGCCAACTGCTGCTTGAAAACAAAGGTACACAAATACTTCTCAAGCTCCTGATTGATGTGTTCCATTTGACCATCAGTCTGTGGATAATATGCAGTGGATAATTTGGAAGAGATGTGGAGAGCTGCATGAAGTTGTTTGGTAAATTTGAAAATGAACTGTGGTCCTCTGTCAGAAACCAGAGAATTCAGAATGCCATGATGGGACCAGACATGGTCACAGAAAAGCTCTGCTAATTCTAAGGAAGAAAGTGAAGAATTGCAAGGAATAAAAACAACTTCTTTTGAAAACTGATCCATTACCACCATAATACTATCCTTTCCTAGTACCAATGGTAACCCCATAATCAAATCTACCAACAAGTTCTTCCAAGGTTCTTGAGCAGCTGGTAAAGGAGTGATAGGTGCCTTTGTTTCTGCACCCTTAGCCATTGCACAAGTTGGGCAATGACTAACAAAAGCTGCAATATCCTCCTTCAAGGAGGGCCAATAATAATACCATGTCAAAAGCTGAAAAGTTCTGGTTTGACCAGAGTGTCCTCCCAATGGAGAAGAATGGCTTAAATGCAATAATTTGGATTGCAGGACAGAAGGAACAAATACCTGGTTCCATGAATTTTAAAGACTTGATGGTTATTATTATAACACCAAGTGGAGGGAAGAGAAAGGCCCTTTGAGGCTGAAGCAACCAAAGAAAAGAAAGAAGAAGTGTCAATAATATGGGTAAAAAGATGAGAAGGAAAAAGAGTAATATTTTTGTTTAAATCCACAGGGGAAGAATGATCAGATCATTAGAAGAGGGCATCAGCACAACCATTGGAAGAATTTGGTTTATGAATAAAGATATAATTGAATTTTGAGAGAAAAGCCTGCCACTGAGCTTGACAAGGTAACAAATTCTGAGATTTATACCAATACTCCAAATTCTTGTAATCAGTCCAAATTTCAAAGGTAGACTGACCAATGACATAGTGTTGCCATGCTTTAAGAGCCTGAATAACAGCCAGGAGTTCCTTGTCATAGATAGGGTAATTTACTTCAGTCAGCAGAAAAGCCTTTGACATATATGTGGCTAGATGCCAAGATTTATCAGAAAGTTGAAAAGAAAGAACAGCACCAATGGCTATCTAAGATGCATCAGTCTCAATGTGGAGAGGATGTGAGGAATCTGGATAGACTAAAAGGGGATCAGATAATAGAAGATGTTTGGGGGTGGTAAAAGCTGCAGTGCATTCACTTGTCCATTTGAAAGAAAGATTCTTCCTTATAAGAGCATGGAGAGGACAAGCAATGAGGGTGAAATTGGGGACAAAACAGTGGTAATTGTTACGGTCTCAATGACCCAGTTACGGTTACAGTCAACACCTTGGTGTTCGCTCCTTCATTGGACGGTTTCCTTGTGTAGCTTTTGTACTAGTTGCTATGAACTAGGCAATCCTTGTGAGTCAACAAGGCTTCTGGCCAGCAAACCTTTTAGGGCCTAGGATAGCTAGTCTGATGAGAGCTGTAGGGGAACCCGTTCCAGGGTCAGGCCTTAGATCACCAGTTGCCAGGTTTGGCTAAGAGGCACGAGAGCAAGACTGAGGAGACCTCAGCTTGCACCCTCTGCTTTATATATTGTCAGGTCTGGCGCACAGACCATGTACAGAGGGTCTACCCTAAAGTGTGCTATCTGTGTAAACCAATAGTGTAAGTAGCTCAGCTCTCTAAATAGATATATGAGAATGCATGGGGCGGAATGAGGAATGAGGCAATGGCCTTGCGGATCAAGGGATAGAGAAGAGTAACGCCACACCATGAGGATGTGGGAGAATGGAAAGGAAGCACAGATAGAGATCTATGAATGAAGCAAGGCTGCCTGAAGGCCGAGGAGATCCAATCTGGATCTCTGCCACAGATCGATCCTAATCTAGATCGTTAGATCAGATATTATCGGGAGATCTGGATCTCATCTAGAGATCTGCCACATCACGTGACCAATACCTGATACTGGGGAATACTCTGAATATAAGGACTTAGCCTTAGCCTAGGGTTATGCCTTGTATGGCAACTCATTCACACGGTCACGTGCAACTGATCATGTGACCAGCGCATCTTGTGTTCTGAAGCTCTCACGGTCACGTGCTGACCGTCATGTTAGCTAGGAGCGTAACAGTAATAATTAGTTAATCCTAGAAAAGATTGGAATTGCTTGATGGTACAAGGGGTCAGCCACTTGGTGATGGCCTTAGTCTTGTTCAGTTGCATACATACCTCCTTTTTAGATACTATCATCCCAAGGCAGTTGACTTTTTCTTTTATGAAGTGACACTTGGATGGTTTGAGGAACAGATCATGGTCTTGGAGATGATGAAGGACTTCTTGAACCACTAGAAAATGTTCAGCAGATAACTTTTCTTTCATAAAAATAATAATATCATCTATATAAATGAGTACCTCCACCCACATGTTGGCAAAGATGTTATTAACCATCATCTGAAAAGTACCTGGTGAGTTGCACATGCCAAAGTACATTACCAAGAGTTCATAGGCTCCCAATGGAGTATTGAAAGCACCCTTCCATTTATCTTCTTCCTTGATGCAAATATTGTTATATCCCCATCACAAGTTGAGGGTGATAAAAAGAGTTGCATCTTGAAGATAATCAATGAGAGTGGAAATAAGAGAAAGAGGGTAATTGTTTTTGATTGTGGTCTCATTGAGATATCTATAATCAATTATCATCTGCTTTCCACCATCCTTCTTACCAATGAAAAAAACTGGAGAAGTTTGCAGTAACTTTGAAGGCTGAATATAGCCTTTCTCTGTTTTCTTTGCAATAAATTCACATACTTCTTTCAATTCTTCATTGGCTAAAGGGATAATATGACCTTTATTTGGCACAAATTCATCTTTAAGATCAACAGCATGATCCCATGGTTTTTGAACCAGCATTCTCTCTGATTGTTTCTGTGAAAACATAATTAGATAGTCCCATACTTCCCATGATAATTCTTTTTGTAGTTCTGTATCCTCTGCTATGTTAATATTGCATATATTACATGTTTGGGGGCAGAGCAGAAATTCAATTGTCTTTTGTATCCAATTGATGTTCAGGTTGTGCCTTTTGAACCAATCATAACCTATTAGTAAGTCCAATAATCCTATGTGGGATACCATCACATTAATACATTCTTGATGCCATATTCCTTGTTTGTCCTTGATGGCAATATAAAGCACTATGTAGTTAGTAATGCATACAATAGTACCTTGCATTCCATCTGCATTAAACACAGTTAGGAACTGATCCATGGGCTTTTTGTATAGTCCATGTCTCCACATATATTTTTGATCTATAAATGTCAGTGATACTTCTAAGTCTAAGATTTCATTAGTTAATCTGCAAGCTTGAGCTCACAGACCTTCCAAATATCTTACTTTCCTGATTACCTTTACTCCTATCTTTATTTCATTTCATTTTTGTTATGGCTTCAGCCTAACACGCGGTCACACGTGATCATGAGAGTTCCAGGAAGCATGTGATGTGCTGGTCATGTGATCAGTTGCACGTGATCATGCAAACAAGATGCCTTACAAGGTTAAGCCCCAGGCTAAGGTTAGTAGTTCTTATACAAGTATTCCCCAGCACTTGCAAGGTCACATGACTGTGGCTGGATCTCAGATGAGATCTTAGATTGATCTGATGATATCTCTAATGGAGATTAGAATCTAATCTGTGGCAGAGACCCAGATGGGATCTCCTTGGCCTCCAGGTGGCCATGCCTCTTTCATAGTTCAGAGCAGTGCTTCCCTTCCATTCTCCCACATCCTTATGGTGTGGTTCCTCTTCTCCATCCTGTATCCGTGAGGCCCTTGCCTCACCCATCACACATGATCCATGCTCCCTCCCTATCTATTATGAGAGCAGAGCTACTTAGACTATTGGTGTCCATAGATAGCTAGCATTAGGGTAGGCTCCCTGTACTTGGTCCATGCAAGGGACCCAGCAATATATAAGGCAGAGAGTGGTAAGCTGAGGTCTCCTTAGTCTTACTCTCTTGTCTCTTAGTTGAGATTATACAAGGGATCTCTATAATCTCCTGGCCGTCCCTTCAAGGGATCCCCCTGAGCTCTCTAGGGTTAGGCTCTGACTCTCACTTAGCCTAGTTCGGGGCCACTAGCATAAAAGCCCTAGCAGTAGCGAGGAAGGTGCTCACCAAGGTGTCAGTGAAGAATCAAGGATATGGGAAGTACCCATAACATTTTTATTCTTTTGAAAACCAAGTCTAGGCTTTGTGTTACACTAGGCCTGGATAGGGTCAGGTGTAGACCTTTGGAAGAGAAAACTATGAGTGGGGTAAGCTTGACAAAGAGTCAGCTTGTGGCAAGGAATGGTGCAATGCAAGGACAATACCATCAAGGATGCTCAAACAAGATATTGAGCAACTGCAGGGATGCTGGCCTGCAGATTCCAAGTGTTCCCTCTTGTACACCAATGCATGGACTGAGAAGGGATATATATTGCCAAGAGGAGAAGGCCTCAAGGTGACCAAGGTATCAAGAGTATCAATGTATGAGTAAGGAGAGAAGGTAGAAGTAGCATAAGAAGAAAGAAGGCAAAGTATGCTACTTTATAGTACAAAGAAAACAAGGTTCAAACTCAGTTGAATGAGTCATATGGCTAACAAGTGCTAAGTAAGAGATCCATGTGAAAATGGATGGAACATAGGAGAAGCATCCAGTGCATAATATGACATGACTTATGTGAGGGACATGGATCATGAGTAATACTGGGTGGGTCAGAAAATGTTCTGGAATAAAAGAAGGGGAAGGTTCCAGAACATAAACAAGAAAGCATCTAAGATGCATAAACATGAAATGTGATGAGAAAAGAAAAAGAAGAGAGGATCATAACACATTGCTTTTCCCTATCAAATTTTGAATATAAATAACTGTTAGCATGTTGGGTGAAAGGAATTAAGCACCCATTTGCTGGGGCCATGCTCTTATGAGACACCTTCCCAGCATTAAAACAAGTCACATTTGCCCAAAGACAGTTTGGTACAAACTTTGAGAAAGATAAATTTACAATAAAAGGTATACTATCTAGTTCTGTGCACTTCCCTGTTCTTTTCCCTGCCTTGCTTCCATCTCAAAGATGTCTTTAAAATAGGTTGGGCTTCCTTTATTGAGCCTCAAAATGCCACAGGGATTTCTTGGAAACAGGCTGTGTCCACCATATTATAGATTGGCTATACCTGTTGTTGCCACTGTTGTGTAGGCTGTGGCTACCTTTGAGGAACATGGGGGGACATTATTGATCTGGCAGGGTTTTGGGGGGCCCTATAGTCTCTTGCCATGTTGTTATGATTCTCTCTTATTTTCTTTTTTGTTTCTCTCACCATGTTTCATATTCACATATCTTGAATGCTTTCTTGTTCTTGTTCTGGAATCTTCCCCTTCTTTCATTTCAAAACATTTTCTAACTCACCAAGTATTACTTATAATCCATGTTCCTTGCATGTGTTATGTTGTATTATATACAGGACACTTCTCCCATGTTCTATCAGTTTCCACACAGATCACTTACTTAGCATTTATCATCCATATGACTCATCCAACTGAGTCTGAACCTTGTTTTCTCTGTACTATAAAGTAGCATACTTTACCTTCTTTCTCCTTATGCTACTTCTACCTTTACCTTTACCTTCTACCCTCTACATTGATTCACTTGATACCTCAGTTGCTTAGAAGCTACTCACTCTCTACAATATATCCCTTTTTAGTCCATGCATTGGTGTACAAGAGAGAACAGTTGGAAACCTGCAGGCTAGTGTCCCTGCAGTTGCTCAACACCTAGTTCAAGTGTCCTTGATGGTATTATCCTTGCATCACACCATTTCTTGCCATAAGCTGACTCTTCATTGAGCTTATTCCACTTGTAGTTCCCTCTTCCAAAGGTCTATGCCTAACCCTACCCAGGCCTAGTGTAACATATGTGGCCTGGTCTGCCACAGTTGAAACACATGATTGGTGGCCTTTGCAGCCTAGTGTCTTGCTAATCTACTTCCATTAGTGCTTCTTGGCTGGGTTGCATTCTGATCATCATAAAGTAAGGGGGAGAGGGCTGAGGCAGATATGGAGGTTGGAAATCCAGTTGAAAAGGTTGATGGGGCTGGAAGTTGAGATGAAAAAGAGGTCCTTGAGTTCTAAATAATGGCTGCTCCACTGTTATCTTTTCAAATATTTGTCCTACCTGTCTAAAGCAGGTGAACATGTTCAAGTACTGACCATTGTCCCCTCCTTGAAGTGCCACCTGCAAATAAATTCGATAATCTACCACCTGCTTCAGCAGTTCCATGTCATGGTGGTCATTAATCTCTACTTCTTTCTGCAGAAGATCAAATTTGTTCAAGAAGTCATTGATCTTCATGCCTTGCTGCTTAAGGACCTGGAGCTCCCTAAGGCTTTAGTAAATGAGTTCTTCAATCCTAAAATGCCCCTCAATTTTTCCCTGAAGATTCAACCATGAGGGCCATGTGGTTTCTCTAAGGGTTCTTTTCATATCCTGCCCATCCACCCAAATATGCTTGTCCTTGAGCTGGTCATACTCCATTAATGTTATTGTAGTGAAGTCATCTGCCGGACCCTTCATTTGGAAAAGCACCATGATTGCCCTAAGACAATTGTTCTTCCATTTCTGCTCCCATACCCATATCTTTAACAAAATCCACCATTACTTTCATTTTCTTCTGTCTCCATCTCAAATCCCTGGGTTGGCTACCTTCCTGGTGACACCATTTTTTGCTTGAAGCATTAGCTCCACCATCTGCTTAGCCAATGCTGTAATTTCCTGTTTTTTAGCAGCCATAAAAAGATCTAGGAGTGGGCTTTTTTAGTAGAGCTAACAACTGAAGGGATCTGAGTCTTTGCAAGGTAAACTTCCTGTTTCATCCTAAATTCTTTTTTCTATCCTCCTCAATAACTTCTTTTCTACTTTATTCTCCAAGTAGCACTTGCACTTTCTAGTAGTCTTTGTAATAAATTTGCTTGTTGCTTCTTCTGCTTGGATGGCAAGGTACATTTTTTTTGCTAACTGATCTTCCAAGTGTGCCCAGAAATGGCTGAACTTCATTCAATAGCTCTCTCTCTTTTCATCACAAAGATGACTTCTTCTATAAGAAAAGATTTTCTTAAAATGATAAAGTGAAAAGGGAATGTAATGATAGTCTTGAGCAAGTGTTATGCATCACAAGCTTGCAGTGCCAAATGCTTAAAGGGAAAGGGTAGAGTTCTCAAGTTAACACAAGTATAGTACAAGTGCTCAAGACTGGGGCTCTTGAAATAGTAATTGTATAGTATTTATATTAAAGCTACCAGCACACAGACCAAGATCCTGATGGGAAAGTTCCCATGCATGAGGCATGGGAATCAAAAAGAAGAGAAGATTCCCTGGGAACCATGAAGGGTCCAGCTTCTGAAATGGAAGAAAAGTAATGGAAATAAAAAGAAGTATCCAGGGTTCAGGCATGAGGCTAACCCTATGCCCTATATCACCTGACCTGTCATGTGCCCTTGATAAGATAACAATTAGATAATCACATGGTAAAGATAAGATAAAGGTCATGTGATGAAGAAAAGATAAAGGTCACATAATAAAGAAAAGAAAAATATACATTATAATAAGATAGATCATGAGGTTTGCACCAATGTTTGAGGGCCTGATGGTCAGTCCAAATTTCAAAGTCATATCAATCAATAAGAAGATGGCACCATTCATGAAGTATGCAGACCAATGCAAGAAGTTCCTTATCATAAATGGAATAATTGTGTTCTGCCCCAGACAAGAAATGAGAAAGAAAAGCCATAGGGTGCCAATTACCATGAATCAGGTAAAAGAGGACAGCACCAGTGGCAATGTCAGATGCATCAATTTCCATGCAGACAGGACAGGAAGAGTTGAAACATAGCAAAAAGGGTGCTATGGTTATAATGTGTTTAAGGCTATCAAATGCCATTTGTTGAGCCAATATTCAGGAAAAAGGAGTATCCTTCTATGTGAGATTATTAAGGGGATGTGCAATGACCTCAAAACCCTGAATAAACCTGCAATAGTAGTTGGCCAGTTCTAAAAAGGCCTGAACTTGTTTCAAAGTTTGAGGAATAGGCCAATCTGCAATGGCCTGCACTTTACTCTTCTGCATTTCTACCCCATCTTTAGAGATGACCATGTCCAGATAGTCTACTTTTTCATGAATAAAGTGACATTTGAAAGGTTTGAAGAATAAATCATTAATACAAAGTCAGTTCAAGATAATGCACACTAGCTATGCATGTTCCTCTTTTGTCTTTCCTTTAGAGAAAATAATGATGTCATTGATGTAGATGAGGACAAATGGCCAAAGATCATAGAAGATGTTATTAACCATATTCTGAAATGTGCCAGGACTATTGCACATTCCAAAATATATGACCATCAGTTCAAAAGCTCCAACTGGAGTGGTAAAGGCTCCCTTCCACTCATCTTCTTCTTATAAATGGACATTGTTATATCCCCATCATAGTTCAAGAGTAATAAAGAGATCTGCTCCTTTAAGGCAATTAATGAGGGTGGAAATCAGAGGTAAAGGATAGGAATTCTTGATTGTTCAATTATTGAGGTATTTGTAATCAATAACCATCCTTTTTCCTTCATTTGCTTTTCCAATAAAAAACACCAGTGAGGTCTGTGAAGATTTAGAAGGATGAATATACCCTTTTGCCAGTTCCTTTGAAATAAATTTTTGAACTTCCTTCATTTCTGAATCAAAGAGAGAAATAACATGACCCTTTTTTGAAACAAAGTTATCTTTGAGTTCAACCACATGATTCCATGGTTTGTGGACTGGCATTCACTCTGATTTTTTCTGGGAGAAAATGTCTAAGTAATTCCAGAAATCCTTAGATATCTGTTCTCTAAGTTCTTTTTCTTCTTCTGTTATGGCTCAAAGAGGAATTAAGTCAGGTATAAATTCAACTGTTTTATTTACCCAATTAATTTTTGGGTTATGCCTTTTTAGCCAATTATATTCTAGTGTTAGTATGGATCCTCCTAGGTTAGTGATAAAGACTTGAATTGCTTCTTCATGTTGCTAATCATTTTTGTCAGATACTTGGATTCAAAGAATTACTCTTGTCTTGACTTCTTCTATGTTGCCTCTTAATTCAAATTCATCTGCATTAATAACCTGAATGCTTTTGAATAATGGAAGTTCATCAATTTTATATTTTCTTACAAATCCTTTGTTCATAAAAGTGGTTGAAGCTCCTGAATCAATAAGTGCAAAGAGGTCCCCATTTTGCACCATTTCTTTCCTTTCTATAATAGCTGGCTTACCAATCCTTTTACCTTTGTCTCAATACAAAATTCATTTTTAGCATATATTTTTAATGTTTCTTTTTCAAGGGTTTTATAATCTAAAATATAAGTGCTAGCATAAGAGAAAAAATTGCTTACTAATTTTTCTTTTCTTTTGGTAAGGAATTAAGCACCACTTTATTACCCATGGCCAAGCTCTTTTAAAACCCCTCAGAGATAGAACTAGAAGATTTATTAGAGTCCACTCTACAACTACTATCAAAGTTATTGTGAGTGTCTATGGGAAACAAAGGAGAAATTTTATTAAAGGAATAAAGATCTTGATCACCTTGATTGATCAAGACTCTGTTTGAAAATCCTGCTTTGCCTCATTGGTGAACTTGTCCCTAAAATAGGCCTCTGCTTCTTCTATAGAGGACCAGGGCTATTCCTGGATTTCCTAAATATGAGCCAATTGTTCTTTCTTGGCTTCTGCTTTAAGCTTGTGTATATCTATTGATTCAGCTGTATACCAGCCATGTGTGTCTGGCTTGAAGGAGAAGTCCCTGTATCATACTATATAAGATCACTGTTGGGAATTGAAATTCTTGGAAGGAGTGAACAGGAGATTAGATCTATAGTCCTTTGTCAAATGCCCTTTCCTGTGACATTTAAAGCACTCCTTGGAAAGCAAAAAGTTTTGCTGTTCTATATTCATGGAAGTATCTTGACCTGGTTAAGTACCAACAGCTATGAATCTAGAAGGGGGGTTTTAGAGGGTTCTGGGGCAAAACTGGTTATTAGGATTGGTAGGAGAGAATCTGGAGTTCTAGGAAGAGAAAGGACCTTGAGAACTGTTAAACCTTGATTGAATTTTTCCCATTCCTGGGTTTCCTTTTTCAACTGCCAGCCTCTCAAATTCTTGTCCTATGGTTCTGAATTGTTCCACCTGCTCACCATAACTTCCTTTAAGTTCCTGCAATAAGACTTGTAAATAAATCCTATATTGCATCTGTTTTCTCATAAGCTATATAGTGTGCTCTGAGAAGATCTCTGAATCCTTTTGTAGGATCTCAAATTCCTCCAAGTATGCATCAATGGAAGAGAAGTGGAATAGAGCTTCTAATTTCTTTAAGGATTCATGGGCAAGTTCTTCAATATGGAAATAGTCCTTGATTTCCACCCATAATGTTCCAAAAAGGGGCCAGGCCTCATCTTCCCTAATTTGCCCTTGACTATTAGTGGAGTCTTCCAAATCCAGATACTTTTCCATTGTAATTTATGCAAACCCTGCTGTCTTTCCTTTCAACCTTGACAGCACTGCTGTCAGAAGACCCCTTCTTAACTTTTACTCTTGCTTCAAAGCCCAAACCCTCATCTTTACTGCCCATAACCTCCATTTTCTTCTGTCACCATCCCACTTTCCTGGTTTGGCTATCTTTTTTCCTCCTACAAACTCTTTCAACCTCTCTTCAAAATTCAAAGCCTTACCAGACATCCTTGATCAAGATTCTTGTAGAGGTAAAGCAGGGAATGGAATTCACTGGGTTTGCTGGGGGGTCTGGGGATGAAATTCTTCCCAAGTAACAAATGATAAATTCTGATAATCTGAACTCAGATAGAGGTGTAATGGATTTAACTGAGGAGACTGGAGAATTGGCAATTCTAACTGAACATCCTATTCTTGCCCCTTGCTGCTCTGCTCTTTGTCATACTGAATGGGTTCTCTTGGTACAGACACCTTGCTTCTTTAAATGATAGAGTATGAGCTTACCACAGATCTTTCTCAGTTTTCTAGATAGGGATTGAAGTAAAGATAATGGCCTAAGGGAGCAAAGTCTTTTTGTCATGGCTGTCTTCCTATCTCTCACCTTTTTGATCTCAAAGTCTTTTTAAACCTGGTAGTTGAAAGCTATAAATCTCCTTGTAAAAGATTCTGCTCCAAGCAGATTGTCCTCAAATCCTGATATGGCCTCATTAACAAACTTGAGCAACTGTTCTTCATGCCCCCAAAGGTAAGCTTTCCTAACTCTCATATAAAATGATGTGACCTCATGACTAGATTTATTCTATGAGCACTGACCAGTAGAGTAGTCTTGCACAAGTGAAATGGCATCTTGCCATCCTGTTCTTATGTCTCAGTACTAACTGGTAAGTGTAAATTCCTAAGCAGTGGTTTTGTTCTAGGTTCACTGACAACTAGGCAAAAGAAATAGTAGAAAAAGTCAAGTGCCTTGTATAAAGCTCTAGAGCTCAAGTATGCAAGACTGGATTGCCCCAGCTTGTGCCAGCCCTTTATATATGCTACAGGGATGCATATAGACCATATATCTAGGGTCTGCCCTATACTATGCTACAGTAAGCTGACCAATAGCAGTAAAGGAGCAAGTATTTTAATAATATCACATAATAACTGCCAGATAATGATATCATGGTCTAGACTGTTCTAGAATGTGATATGTGAAGAGGTGAAAGAGTGAAATGGTAAGGGTCACCATAGTCATGTGATGTGACATGTGAAGAGTCAAAGTAAAAATACAAAGTGGATAAAAATAAAAAATAAAAAAGGGAATTATAATATTCTCCACTAAACCATTGTCTTCTTTTACCTCCTCTGTTCCCCTTATCACAGAGGAAATCTCTACTCTGATTCAAGTCAAACACTGGTGAATAAGCCACCATGGTCATACCTTTTTCCCACTTTTTTATTTCCACTATTACAACAGCTATTTTCAATATTATGCACTTAGGCATTGGTATATCAACTGCACAGTTTATCAATGCCCCACCTGCCTATAATGGTGACCTGGCCATAACCAGGCTTATTGCCTGCTTTACCACCCTTTGCCTTAACAATAGTTCTTTTTTTTATTTTTATTTTATTTTTACTCCTCCTGCAGCTTCTCTCAGGGCTTATTCCATTCCCAATGCTCTTATGGTTCTCACCACTGCACTCCTCTATCTCTTTCACCCCCTTTATCTTTCTATTATACTAACAATAATGATATTATTAACTTTATTGGCTAAATTAATGTCACTAGGTCTCCTGCTCCCTTTTTCTAGCTTTTTATCTGTTTAACTGGGTTATTGAACATACTGGAAGAGTAATATTATAATTGGTTCCTCTTTTTTCTCTTTTATATCATAGCTTCTAATCTTTGCATGTTTTAAATGCTGTTTTTTTACATTCTGAAATATTCTAACTTTTTTATTCCAGAACATTCCTTTAATTTGCAGTTATTACTTATAATCTCCTTTTTTCACTTTTCATCTGCTTTTGTACAGATTACTTACTCAGCTGTAGTTATTTACTCTAACTTATTCAACTAAGTCTGAACCTTGTTTCTTTTAGTATAAGTAGTGTACTTAATCTTTATGTTTCTTATGCTACTTCTGCCTTATACTATCTTGTTTCTTTTTTTAAAGTTCTTTATCCACTCTTCTAAGGGAGCTTTCTACTCAGGCCTAGCATAATACTGCCTCTACATATAACAACTGCAGTTCTATACCATTATTGATATTCCATTAGCCATTCTTGACCTTATCATCACTATTTTCCTTGCTATTATATGCTCCTGCTAACCATCTGCCCTTATAATGCCCTTTTTACCATATACACCCTCTTTATTAATACCATTGCCATATCAATTGCCACTGTCTTTTCCTTAAAAAGCACATATAAAATCTGCATATTGTAGTATAACAAGCAAAATTTCCCTTCCATGATTTATCCCTCTTAGTCCTGAGTTCAAGTGCATTTCTCTCAATGCAATAATATGAGTGGCACTAGCTAGAAAGATTAATATAGACTTGAATGCCATCTTCTAAAAGCTTATCCTACTGCTTGCTGGAAAGAACTCTGTTAAAGATCAAATAATCAAGTGCATTTTCATTTTTAGCAATATGCAGCTCAACATTGCAGATGGACCACAGACTTCCAAGTCCTTATACACAGCAGAAATATGGAAAACGAATCATGATGTGATTGCAAAGGCATATGCAGACACCAGACATGAGATTTCCGAGTTGGTGTACCGGACATTGAGCCACCAGAGGGATGGGTATGATATCACTGCACTTGTAATGGGTAAGAGGGAAGGTGCTGCTTTTCCGAGCAAATTACTCTCGGTTGTTGCTGAAGGTCTTTATGGATGCCGAGGAAGAGGAAGACTGGGAGGTTTAAAACAAGGAAGGCTAATCTTGGCCCGAAAGGCAGCCTTTGACTGAAGGAACTAACGATAAAGGCACTTGGAAAGGAAGAGCTACGACGGATTGATTGTGGCGGATTAAAAGTTGCTGTGGACTCGCCGGGGATTGCCGCACTATACGGTACTTGACCTAGCAGGGAATCAAAGTTGCCTGCTTTCTCGTGGTTAATTTTTGCGACTCGTCAACTTGACAGTTGTCGCTCTGGAGAATCGATTGAGGTGTACAAGACCTGGCTGATTGTAAACGAACGAGGCGGAGGTAAGAGGGTCCCGGTGCTTCTGGCACAGCCCCACATCCATACGGGGAAATGAAAGTCTGACTGAACTACGACGACGGGTTCTCCTCCCGACCTTCCACCCGTCGCCAGCTCGGTTGCCGTCCGCGTGAGGTTTCCAGACAATCCCATCGGCTAGCGTACCACCCCGCCGCGCTTGACTCGGTACTGGTAGTTCGATGCCTGATTTCATCAAGTATCCATGCCTAGAGACCCAGCGGATTTTAGATCGTCTTGGGACGTTGCCGAATGTGAGAGAGGAGACCAGGCGGTATGTCCTGCTTCTACGTCGACAGTTCACTGTGTGCCGCGTTGTTCCACATCTCTGGAAGCTTACTCGCTTTTCCCTTCTTCCTCGCCTCCGTGCGTGCGTGCACGTGTGTGTATCGTGACTAGATGTATTATCAACTTGCTCAACTACCGTGCAATACACACACTTGCGCAACTTCCGAGGGGACAGAGCGCAGCAGTACTTGTCCCGTTGTTCATAGGACGCTCAGGTGATCTATACGTCATTCTCAGTAGGTACGTCGTTTGTCCTCCTCCGTGCCTTTGTTTCGATTTGCGTGTGAAATGGCGGGATACTAATACAGTTCGCGAATGGGCATTTGCGGTGAGTAGACGCTCGGATGCACTCAGGACGTTCGCGGGTGATACAGCCTTGCCAGGGGGCAAGGTCGACCCGCGGGACGTGATGGTGGAGGACACGGCTGTGAGTCTTCCTGCGTTGTTTTTTTTTTTTTTTTTTTTTTAATTCTTTATCTTCCATCCGTCTGATGTGGTCTGTGCACCTGCACAGAGACGCGAAGCCTTCGAGGAGGTATGCTCTTTCTTTTTCTCAGTCCGTTCTTGAAAGCAGTGAGGGACGAAATATCTCATTTTGGGCTAGATCGGGATACCCCAGGACAAAGGAAGAGTGCCGCTATTGTGCATGATGGAGCCACATTTAGCAAAGGGCGAGATGCTGGTCACACCGTACGTGTCCCCAATCGCTCTGATGACTTCAGATCCTCACCACCAGTCGCCGTTCCCCCTCAGGTTGGTCGTCCTCATACTCGACAACAGTTTACAGGTCCTGTCGTTCCCATGTTACATTCATGCTCTTTTATTGTTTACTAGGCCTTTCCTTTCGTATTGTCGATCATACAGCCTAACCTGAACTCTTCGGAAGTGACGTCGATATTCGCACAGCCGTTGGTCTCATTTCTTTCGTCGACGCCCCACCTATCGAGCGGTCGTAAGCCAGACCCAAATAACCCGTATCACACATTCACGGATGTCTCGTGGAGCAACGGTGGGGCGATTCGCTTGCACAGGTTCCTCACTGGCCGGGAAGGGGAGGGCGTCAAGCCCGTGTTCGCACTCACAGCGTCAGTCCCCCTATGCATCACACGGCATCACAGCTATCTTTTCTTTTACTTTGTCCACTCTGAAAGGATAGGCTCACGACTGTTCCTCTGATGCACGACAGGGCTATCCTCATCCGGACCGCAACCATCGGATACAGACGGCCGCCCGAGTTCGAGGTTCAGCCGCCGAACGCGCCGACCCGCGCACAGCAGATTGCATATGCGCTCCTCATGCCTGCGAATCCGCTCCGTGTCGCGTGCGATCGGGAGGGCATCGACGCGAACAAGGCAGCAGGTCGGCTGCTTTGTGCGCATGTAGTGGAGGGGGTGGTCGACGCGAACGCAGCACGGACGACCCGGACCACGTGGGAGAACGGAAAGACTTGGCGGTGGTGGAAGATGCGTTTCGAGGAGCGCACATGTGTGGACGATGATCCCCGGACGTCCAACAACGGACGAGGTGGGGAAGGGGAAGGGGGGCAAAGTGATTGGTGTGACCCCGAGCAGACGGCCTTGGTGCCTCCCAGGAAGTGGGATGCCAAGCTGTGATCATATCCCACCACTGTTCCGTCCATTTTTTAATTTATGTTGTCGATCCGCCTAGTTTTGTTTATTTTAATGGTTATTTACGGTGAACACTCGGGACTGATTCATGACGCTGTCTCAGATTTATCTTTTCTTGGTATTGACACAAATTCTCCCCCGGCACTTTGATTTAGTTCAAGCAAAAAATAATAATAATTTCCTCCCCCGCCGACAAAGCGACTAACCCACGGAACTTGGGCAGGAGAGACGGATGACTACGGTGTGATTTCCGCACCATACTTTTGAAACTACAGAGTACTGCAGGATACTTGTAGTTACTAAGTAACTAATGGTCTGACATAGCTATTAGCTTATGTTTTTGAGAGGTGCAATGCAGAGGATATCACACTATACACAAGGAGACCTCAGTTTCGTATGAACGAAAGACTGAGGTGCAACGTGGCAGTGTCCGCACTCAAAAGGACGACGCGATTACGTAAGGAAATGTCCGGCGTATGCCTCGGAAAGAAAGGAATGACGAAGGAGAAAGGAGAGTAAAGAGGAATGAAATAAATAGAATGAAATTTCAACATATGTATGCATTGAAGCATAGATATTCCAACACTCCCCCTCAAGCAAGAATCCTGCCAAGGTGAATGATTGCCCAAAAGAAAGAGAAAAACAATAAAATATTATGGATACAGAGTTAAATCTCAAAGAATTGTCCATGTAATCATCCTTGATTAACTTGAGGTGCTGTTGTAATCACATTTCATGCCTTGGTAACTGTTTGACGGTCTTTTCACGTGATTGTGGGACTTGCTTGCCTAAACAAGGTTAACCCTAGGCAAAGGTTTGATTTTATATCAGAGTATTTCTCTGATGCATGGTGATAGTCACATGATGTGAAAGATCTCAGATGAGATCTAGATCTTGATACCAATGACATTTGATCTAAAGGATCTAGATGAGGATCTAATCTGTGGCAGAGATCTAGATAGATCTTCTTGGCCTTATAACTACTATGCCTCATTCATATCCACTATTCCTACATCTTCTCTTTCATTCTCCCATATTCTCATGGTTGTGGTTCTCTTCTATTTCCCTTGATTTATGAGGCCACTGCCTTACTTCTACCCTGCCTTCCATATTTAAATAATAAGAGGTGTTACTGCTATTGGTGACCATAGATAGTAGTATTACTTATTCTATAGTGGGGCTATGCCTCTGGTGAATATATATACAGGATAAAAGAGACTTGGAGTTTTCCCAGTCTTGATCACCTGTCATAACTTCCCTTGACCTCCCTTTTCTTACTCTGATGTGCAAGTGCTGTAGCCTTTAAGCCAGAGTTGTTATAATTATTTTTCACTTTTCATATCATGTGACCATGGGAACCTTTTACCTTTTCACTTCTTCACCACTTCACATTTTCACATCTTTACTACTTCACATTTTTCACATCTTTACCTTTTCACATTCTAGAACATTTCAGACCATGACATCATTACCTGGCAGTTTCTATGAGGAACTGCTAAGATACTTGCTCTTTTATTGCCATTGGACTGATTACTGTAGCATAGTTTAGGGCAGACTCTAGTTACATGGTCTGTGCACATTTCTGTATCATATATAAGGGGCTTGAAATGGGCTCTTCCTGTTGCAAACCAATGCAACAACCACTTTCACTCTCACATGATCATGGGAATTCCATCCTTTATCAGGCTAAACCCTAGCTTAGGACTAAGCAATACTTTATGAGTTCTCATAAAGTTAGTGACCACGAGGCCATCTAGGAATCTTCCCTGGATCTTCCCCGGATCTCTCCAATCTCAGATCTCATCTATCTCATCGGATCTGACGGATCTGCTGATGGATCTCATCTGTGGACTGAGATCCCCGTCCTTGCTGTGTCCTCACCCCTTACCTTCCATTCCCCCACCTCCTTTCATATCTGATCCATGCACTTACCTCACGGCCTACACAAGATTGCCTTACTTACGCCATTGGTCAGCTTACTGTACTGCTTCAGGGTAGACACGGATGTATATGGTCCGTGCACCATTTAGAGTAGTATATAAAGGCCGGCTCATAGTGGTAAAGTCCCTCAGACTTTATCATTTTGTAGCATTAGGCATTTGGCTTCAGGAAAGCTCTTCTCAGAAGATCAGGCCCTTCAAGGAAAGGCAGAGATTTAGGAAGTCCCGAGCAAGAGTCTTTTACGTGTCCTCCTCGTCGTCATCACTCCATAGTTCCTCCTCGGTTGCTCCACTTCAGAGCCTCCGTTAGTTTTCACTCAGTATTCCTCCTCAAGATCCTCGTCTAGGTGTAGTCTCTGATCTTCAGAGTCATAACACTTCCCGTTATGTCCTTGATACTTGTACACCTTGGTGAACGCTCCTTCCTAAGACTCTTCTTCTGTAGCTTTTGTGCTAGTGGCTACAACTAGGCAATGGTTTAGTTGGAGCCAAAAGTCTCTTGTATAAACCTGAGGGCCAGACAGTGAATGAGAGCTGAAGGGGGATCCACTAGAATCAAGCCTTAGATCACTACTGTAGATCTAGCTGAGAGGTCAAGAGAGCAAGACTGGGTTTCTCCAGCTTGCACCCCCTGCCTTATATATTGCCAACCATGGTGCACAGACCATGTACAGGGGGCCTACCCTAAGTATGCTATCTATGGATTACCAATAGCGTAAGGGGCTCATACCTCTAATAGATAGATGAAGGAATGCATGGGTCGTGAGGTAAGAGTGAGGCAAGGGCCTCATGGAAAGGGGATGTGGAATGGAAGAGAAGCACTAGCCCTGAGAGGTGTGGCTGCCTGGTGGTCAAGGAGATCCCATCTGGATCTCTGCCACAGATCAGATCCTAATCTAGATCAAGAGATCAGATGTCATCGGATAGATCCAGATCTCATCTAGAGATCTGCCACATCATAACTAAGGTGTGCTTTAAGGAATACTC
>JBBPJW010000739.1:0-22227 GCA_038088935.1 Pulveroboletus aff. viridisquamosus
CAGGACCAGAGGACCATCTTCTTGGTGAGATTGAGAAGGGGGTAAGCAATGGAGGAATAATTAGGGATGAATTGTCAGTAGAAGTTAGTGAAGCCCAGGAAGAATTGAACATCCTTAACCTTCTGTGGCACAGGCCACTTGGTGATTCCATTGAGCTTTACAGGGTCCATCACAAGTTCCCCTGGTTGGACAATCATGCCAAGGTATTCAACAGACTTGGCAGTAAAGGTACATTTCTCCAGTTTCAAGTAGAAATCAAGATCTGCCATGCATTGGAGGATGTGGGCAGTGCAGAGGTGGTGGATTTCAGAGTCAGGGGAGGAGATGAGGAGGTCATCCATATAAATAACCAACCATCCTTCAGCAATCATATCTCTGAAGGAGTCATTTATGAACTGCTGAAAGATAGCAGGGGAGTTGTTGAGGCCAAAAAACATGACTGTTGGTTTGAAGAGCACTTTGTGCATGATAAATGTGGCTTTCCATTGGTGTCCATCCTTGATACAAACATTGTTATACCCCCATCAGATGTCAAATTTGGTGAAGAGCTTTGCTTTTTGAAGCTTATTGATGAGATTAGAGATGTGAGGAAGGGGGTAGGCATCATAAACTGTGTGTTCATTCAAGTAATGGTAGTCTTGGCAGGGATGAAGTTTGCCATCCTTCTTTTTGACAAAGAAGAAGGAGGAGGCCTGGGGGAAGTTAAAAGGGCAGATTTTTCCAGCCCAGAGGTTTTTTTCTAAGAACTCCTCAGTTGCTTGGCATTCTGGGGGGGATAAGGGGTAAATCTTACCAATCTTCAGGATAAAGGTATCCTTTAGATTTATCTTGTGGTCATAGAGCCTGCTGGGCAGCAGGTAATCAAGGGTTTTTGGAGTGTCTGAAAATACTGAGGCAAACTCCCAAAATTCTTCAGGTAGTTTGATCTTGGGCATGACATCATTGGCATTAATTGCTAGCTCAGTGGAGGTGGTGAGCTTAGCCACAGTGACAGAGGGAAGAAACACAGAGCACACATTTACTACTTTGAAGGAGTACCAGGAGTAGAGACAGTCTTGGAGGGACTTCTCTGGGGTCTTGTGTTTCAAGTAGTTGACAAAATAATTGTTGAAATCAATGGTGGTTTCTCAGGGTTTGTGATTTGTGAGCTCAGGGAGGGCTGAGTTGGAACAATAGTATTTCTTTGAGGTTTCAAGGGTGGATGGAATAGTTAGTGTGCTGCTTTTCCAATTGACAGTGGGGTTGGCATCTTTCAGCCAAGAGAGTCCAAGGATCAAGGTCTTCTTGCCACATCCCATGACATAACAAAGAATCTTGAAGATAAAGGTTTCAATGCAAAGGATGACTTTGCAGGTGTGGGTGATTCTTTCCTTGCTGTTTGTGGAAGTGTCCATGTTTCAGACATGGAGGGCTTGGGGAAGATGAGTAGTAGGGAACTTGTGATAAGACATGAATTCCCAGTTGATGCAATTGATCTAAGCTTCACTATCAACTAAGACAGAGACTTTTATGACTTTTCTAGAGTGCTTGGGTGGGGATACTTGTACTGGGATTCAGATTGCTTTTCTAGATGAGGATACAAGTATGGGTGTGCAGGAGGGAGATAGAGCACCTTGTGTAAGGGAGGTACTTCACTTTAAAAACCCACTTTGCCAACTTCCACCACTTCTTTGTCACTAACCTTTTCTATTCTGGAGGGTTCATTGGCAATGATCTTCTTTACTTGAGAGCTGGTTCTTGAGGCATGGGTGGAAGTGGAGAAATGGGGGAATTTGTCAGCATAGTGGCCAGGTTTCCGGCATTAAAGACAGAGCCTGTTTTTGATGCAGTGCTTTCATTCTTGGAGTGTGAGTTTGCTAACTTTGATAATGTCAACATCCATGGCATTTGAGTCCTTGTTGGCCCAAGAGGTCAAGGGGTGGCTAGGGGTCCAGGCAAAAGTCCTGGGGATTTTTCTTCATTGTTCAATAAGCTTGGATCATTCATTGGTGCTGTTAAAGTGGGTGGCCTTGGAATATCAATCTGTGATCTTGGTTGGTACTTTTTCCATGATGTGAATATGGTGAGTGATCCATGGGGTGAGTCCAGTTTCATAATAACTGATGAGAACAGAGTGCTTAGTAATATAAGCAGTGACAACATGGTTCTGGAACTCAGCCATATACTCAGCTAATAAAGGGGACCATTCTCCCTTTTTAGTCATTCTCATTTGGGTATTGGCCAGCCAGTGGATGGCTGCACTAACTGTATCTTGCATCTGGAAGGCTATGAAGAAGGCAGTCACAAGGTCATTGAAAGATCCCATGTTTACCTGTGTTCCTTTAATACATTGTTTTTGATAGGTGGCTGCCCAGGATTGGGCAGAGCCCTTGGTCATGTAGGAAAGGGTGAAGGCAATGCACTTCTCATCAGAGTTGTATACCAACTGGTTGACAAACAGATAGAACTGGACAGAGTCCATCCAGGTTTCTGCTTTGGTTCTGTTTCCATCATAGTGTTCAGAGGTACCAAGGTGAAGCTCAGTGGGCTTAGTGGTAGCTGCAGAGTCAGACATGGGGAAAGTGGGAGAATTCAAAATAGGAAGGGGGTAAAGGGGTTGGTGGCATATTGGAGTTGAAGATGGTGGAGTGGGGGCTCTTGGAATCTGTAAAGAAGATGAGAGTTTGTGGGCTAGGATTTGATCGAGGTCTAGTTTACAGTGGAGGGGACTAAGATATCATCAACAGGATCCTCTGGTGAGGGCAAGCAGTGTGCTGGGGTTTCCTCAGCTTCTAAGAAATCAAGGGTGTTCTCTGCAGATAATGATCTGTGTTTACTCCAGAGGGAGTTAAGGAATGAAGCCTGCTTGGGTGGTATGGTGGGCAAACTATGGCAGTGGTAGTCACAATAGTTACACTACTTCTTTTGTTACACTTAGTCCAGGTAGGAACAAACATAGACCTTTGGAAGAGGGAACTAGGCTGGGGGTAACTAGGAGAGCTTGACAAAGGTCAGCTCAGGAAGTGGTGTGACTTATAGAAATGACACTAGCTTTAGACTTGATAATGGGGTTGAGGATACTAGCAATGCTGGGCTAGTAGATTAACTAGGGTTGACTAGGAATTCCCTCTTGTGCACTAATACATAAACTAAGAGTGGATTGCAAGATACTAGGTATGATACAGGGATAGGAAGGTAGAAGTAGCATAAAGAGAGAGAGGAGGTAAAGTATGCTACTTATATAGTACAGAGAATAAGATTCAGACTCAGTTGGATAAGTCATGGGAAATAACTAATGATCCATGTGAAAATGGATGGAATGCAGGAGAATGGGATGATTGCATCATACCTGATGACTAAGTATGAAGAAAGTGGATCATGTGTGATATCTGCTGAGTCAGAGAATGTTCTGGAATAAAAGAAATGGAAGTTCCAGAACAAGAACAAGAAAGCATCCAAGATGTGTGAACATGAAGCTAGAATGAGTGAGAAAAAAGGAAAAACAAAAAGTAAATGTAACAGTTGGCAGAGTGACCAGGTTTTTAGCAGTGGAAGCAAAGCCAGTTCTTTTAGCAATGTTTACATTCTTGGGAGGTGAGTTTGTTGAGCTTTATGGAGTCAACATCCATTGTATTCAGATCTCTTTTAATCCAAGGGATTAAGAGGGAGGTGAAAGTCCAGGTAAATGCCCTGGATGTCTTTCTGCATTGTTCAATGAACTTGGATTATTTATTGGTACTATTAAAATGGGTGGCTTTGAGATACCAGTCAGTGATCTTGGTTGGTACTTATTCTTGATTTTAGAAGTCACAGCATGGTTCTGGAACTCAGCTGTGTACTTGACAAGGGGAGGAGTCCATTCTCCTTTCTTGTTGAGTCACATTTTTGTGTTGGCCAGCCAGTGGACAGCTGAACTGACCATGTCCTGGTTCTGAAATGCTACCAGAAAGGCAGTAATCAGATCTGTAAAAGATCCCATGGTTACTGAGGTGCCCTTGATGTATTGTTTGCAGTAGGTGGCAGCCCAAGATTGGGCAGAGCCCTTGGTCATATAGAAGAGAGTAAAGGCAATTTGCTTCTCATTGATGTTGTATACTAATTGGTTGATGAATAGGTAAAACTGGATGGAATCCATCCAGGTTTTAGCCTTGGATCTATCTCTATCATAGTACTCTGGAGTGCTAAGGTAAAGCTTGGTAGGTTTAGCAGGGGTAGAGTTGGACATAGTGGTTTGAAGAAGGGAATAGAGAGGGTGGTGGCAAGTTGAAGTTGGAGAAGGTGGAATAGGGGCACTTGGGATCTATAGGGAGGTTGTGAGTTTGTGGGCTAGGGTTTGGTCAAAGTTCTGTTTCTTAGTGGAGGGGACAAGAATTTCACCAATGAGATCCTTGAATAAGGAAGGGCAGTGGGCTAGGGTTTTTTCTGTTTTGAAAGAATCAAGGGGGTCCTTTGCAGAAGATAATCTGTGTTTACCCCAGAGGAAGTTGAGGAATGTGGGTTGCTTGGGTGATATGATGGGCAAGCTACAGCAATAATAGTTACAAAAAGTTATGCTACTTCTTTTGTTATACTAGGCCCAGGTAGGGTCAGATGTAGACCTTCAGAAGAGGGAACTACAAGTGGGGTGAGCTTGACAAAGGGTCAGCTTGTGGACAAGGAGTGGTGCAACACAAGGATAACACCAGCAAGGGAATACTCAGACAAGGTGGTGTCAAGCTATAACAGGGATGCTGGCCTGTGGAGTATAATCAATAGCTGGTGTCAACAGAGTTCAAGGGGTTCCCTCTTGTGCACTGATGCATAAACTAAGAAGGAACCCCTTGAACTCTGTCAACACCAGCCATTAATTATACTCTGCAGGCCAGCATCTCTGTCATAGCTTGACATCTTGTCCAAGCACCCTCTTGCTGGTATCATCCTTGTGTTGCACCACTCCTTGTCCATGAGCTGACCCTTTGTTGAGCTTACCCCACTTATAGTTCCCTCTTCAGAAGGTCTACACCTGACCCTACCCAGGCCTACCATAACAGATTCCAGACACTTCACTTATTATCAAAACTAATACCTCTGATTGTTATATACTGGCCTTTCTATGCACTTAAACCAACATTTGGTATATAATCTATATGCAACAACAACAACAATAGGGCTTTTAAAGACTAGTTATTACAATTGGTCCTTTTTTCTTTTCTTTTTCATTATAGCTTCTAACCTTTATGTTTCCTTGATGCTTTCTTATTACATTCTGGAACCTTTATACTTTTTTGTTCCAGAATATTCTCTTAGTTAGTGGCTATTACAAATGGCCAGCTTCCCTCACATTCCATTCATTTCCACATGAATCACTTACTTAGCATTGTCATTACCAATAACTCACTCAACTGAGTTTTACCTTATCTACCTTAGTATAAGTAGCATACTCTTATATTCCTGTTTCTTATGCTACTTCTGCCTTATATCACCTTATTTCTCTTAAAACCTCTGGTTTCCACCTGCAATAGTCATTGACAGGAAGTTTTCACAAGCCCAGTGTCCCTGCAAAATCCTGAACATTCACTATGGAATATATGGTGCCATTTGCATTATTACCTTATTTCTCTGGGCTAACTTTGATCAAGCCTTGTTTTAAATCCTTGATCACTTTCTTAAAGTTTATGCTAGTCTCTACCTGGGCCTATTATAACAAAAGAAGTAGCATATCTTACTTGTGGCTATTATCACTGTAGTTTTACCAACATTTTACACAAGACCACCTTATTTCTTGATACTCTCTAAGAAGAGCCTAGACCTCAATCCATAGAGGACCACTTAAAATCTTTTGAAACAGAAGAACCCTTGACCCATTATCCTAGCACCCAAGAAGAAGACCTCAATAATCTCTTCCTGCCCTTTACAGAAGATCAAGAACAAGATTGTGCCCTTGTGCATGAACTCTCCTCTTCTTTACAGATCTCTTAGGAACCCACTTCCTCCTTCCCTACTTTCATCCACTAATGCTTCCTCTTCCCCCTTTCCTCAACTTCTCCTTCTTCCCCCACAATATTCAACTCTTCCCCTCTGTCAAATCCACCAAGCTTTATTTCAGCACCCCAGAACACTTGAATGGCGACCATAATAAAGTAGAAGCTTAGCTGGACTTTGTTTAGTTCTATCTCTTTGTCAGTGCCACAGCATATAACTCAGATGAGAAAAAGATCATGTTTACTCTCTCCTACATAATTAAGAGCCCCACTCTTTCTTGGGCAACCACCTATTGCAAAAAGAGCATTACTGAAATGGTGGTATCTATGGGCTCTTTTAGTAGCTTCATTGAGGCATTCAATGCCTCTTTGAAGAAACAAGACACCATTATATTCATAGTCCACTGGCTTGCCAACACTCAAATGTGCCAGGACAAGAAAGGCAAGTGGATTCTCTTACTTACAGAATACACCATGGAGTTCCAAACCACATGGTTCTCACAAACATTAAGAATGGAAATATCCTCATTGCTTACTATGAAGTCATGATTCTCCTCTGGCTCTCACATTGAATCCAAAATCTTGACAAAATCCCTAGTACCATAGAAGAACAGTATAAACTTTCAAGGTACCTTTAAATGTGCCAAGCTCACTAAGCTTTATTACAAGAATTGCAAGACCCACACCTGGACCCCTGCTATTCCCTCCATAACCCCTTGGGTTGAAAAAGACCCAGATACCATGAACATTGACTCTGTTTGACCTGCCAAGTTAACCCCCCAAGAATAAGAATGATGCTTCAAGCTTGATCTCTATTTCAGATGCTGCAAATTCAGACACAGTGCCATCAACTTCCCTAGCTATTGTACTGCTGCCTTCATCTCAATCCCTCTCAAAAAGTTCATCAAGAAGATCACAGCCAAAGAAAAAACAACAAAAATTGAAGAGGTTAGTGATGAAGAATCAGAAGTGGATAGAGTTGGGTTGGATTTTTAAAGCAGAGAACTTCCCCTATGCAAGGTACTCCCTCTTTCTCTTGTGTGCCTATACTTGTATTATTGTCTAGGAAATCCATGAGAATTCCAATACAAGTCTTCTCTTCCTCATGCTCAAGACTAGTAATAGACATATCCACTTTAGTTAATAGCAGAGCACAAATCAACTGCATTAACTGGGAGTTTATCTTCCATCACAAATTCCCCACTACCCAACTCCCCACTTCCATCAATATCTGCAACATTGACTCTTCCCTTAACAAGAAGAGTTATATAACCCACACATATCCCATGCTGCTCTGCATGAAAGAAGTTATTCACTTAGTTTCTTGCCACATTATGGCATGTGGATAAGAAACCTTAATACTGGGACTCCCATGGCTTCAAACAGCAAACCCCAGCATGGATTGGAAGGCCAACTCCATTACCATCCTCACTTTCTCTGACCAATCCCAGGAACTTTACCATTTCAAGGCAGCTTAACCCTTTCTTTGACAACATCAAATCAGGAAAGTGACCTTACCTAATGACAAATACCTAGGTCACTACCTCAATTATGAAACCCCCAATTAAACCATTAGCACTGACCTCTATGAGCAACACTTTTCCAGAATTGTTAACACTTGTTTAGCATTTCTTCCCTATGTTATGGTGGCAAAACTTACCACCTCCATGGAACTCATGATTGAAGCAGGGAAAACCAAAGCTATAATTACCCTTCCTGTCAAATATCAACAATTTGCTGCAGTTTTCTCAGATACCCCCAGAACTCTTGACAAATTTCCTTCTTCCTAACTTTATGACCATGAAATTTGTTATGGCTTTGGAACCCAGAGGCTATACCTAGATGAAGTGATAAAGGAGGAACACAAAGGGAGGACTCTAATGGAGGATCCTGAGAGGAGCAACCAAGGAGGGAGCAACCAAGGAGGACTCGAAGGAGACTCATGCCTGAGCGACTAAGGGCCTGTTCTAGAAAGGGCTGGATTCCAAAAAAGTGCAAATAGCAAGATACAAGAAGTGATAAAGTCTGAGGACTTTACCACCAGTACCCACCCCTTTATATATTGCCTAGGGAGGCACATGGACCAACTAAGTAGGGCCTACCCTAGAGTACCACTATCTATGTACACCAATAGTGAAACGGCTACACTGAACCATTGCTGAAAATCAACGACTCGTTCTAGTGATCACTATTACACTCCAAGAGACTGGGTTTTTAGACTAGACCCCAGTGGAACTAGGCAAGAGGAATGTAAAGAAGAGTCAAGGACTTGTATAAAGCCAAAGGCTCAAGTGCACAAGACTGGGGAATCCCAGCTTGTGCCAGCCTCCTTATATATGCTACAGTGATGTGCATGGACCATGTAAATGGATCCGGCCCTAAGTATGCTACAGTCAGCCAACCAATGGCAATAAGGGAGCGAGTACCTTAGCAGTTCCATGAGGAAGCTGCCAGGCATGATGTCATGGTCTAGGCTGTGATATGTGAATGAGTGAAAGTGTGAAGGAGTGAAATGTGAAGATGTGACAATGTGCAAAGGTGAAGGTGTGAAGAGGTGAAAAGGTGAAAAGATAAAGGTGTCCCACGGTCATGTGATGTGAAAAGTAAAAAGTGATTATAACAAATAGCAGTAAGGGAGCACTATTAAATAAGAGAGGAAAAGGCATGGAGTGGATATGAAGGAGTGAGGCAGTGGCCTCACGGATATCATGTGTGTAATGGAAGAGAAGGTCAGGGTTCACCATAAGGATGGGGATCTCTGCCACAGATGAGATTGTATCTCTAGATCTGTTAGATCCATGGAGATAGATCAGATCTTGGATCAGAAAAATCCTGGGCAGATCCAGGGAAGATCCTCAGATGGGTCACATAACCACTGACTGTAGAAGTACTTGTAAAGTATTGCTAAGCCCTAAGCTAGGGTTATCCTGAAAAGGAGTAGGGTTCCCATGATCACATGATGTGAAAGTGGTAGTTGTGAAGAAATCGCAACAAAATTAACCTTCAAGAATTCTTTATACCCAAGATTAGAAAGGTCTATCCCATATCCACCCTGATTGATAAACCACTAAGGAATTTATTGAAGAAAACATCTGTGCAGGTAAGATTTGCCCCTTGAACTCTTCTCAAGCATTCTTCTTCTTCTTTGTCAAGAAAAAAAATGGCAAACTCTGTCCCTGTTAAGACTACAGGTACATCAATAAACATACTATCTGTAATACCTACCCTCTTTCTCTTATATCTGACCTTATTGACAAACTCTGCAAAGTCAAGCTCTTCACCAAGTTTAACATCCAATGGGGGCACAATAATGTCCAAATCAAGGATGAACATCAGTGGAAATGGCCTTTATCATTTATAAAGGCCTTTTTGAACCTATGGTAATGTTTTTTGATTTAAACAACTTACCAGCCACATTTCAGCATTTTATGAATAATTCCTTCTGTAACATAATTGCAGAAGAATGGCTCATCATCTATATGAATAACCTTCTCATTGCCTCTTCTAATGCTAATACCCATCAGACATGCACTGCCCATGTCCTCCAATAAATAATAGACCTTAACTTTTATCTTAAACTAAAGAAATGTACCTTTGCCACCTTTAAAGTGGAATATTTAGGAATGGTGGTCTGCCCTGGCAAACTTGCCATGGACCCCATCAAACTTGACAGTATTGCCAAATGGCCCATCTCCCAGAAAGTTAAAGACATTTTCTCCTTTCTGAGTTTTGCTAACTTCTATAGGCAATTTATTCCAAACTACTTCTCCATTACCTGTCCTCTACTTGATCTTACCAAGAAGATGGCTCCTTGGTCCTAAACTCCAGCCTTCCAGGAATCTTTCAACTTTCTTAAAGCCCTCTTCCTCTTTCAGCCTGTTTTTCAACTCCCTGACCTCTTCTGTCCATTTACCATTGCCACTAATGCTTTGACTTACACATCTGGTGGTATTCTCCTCTAAATGGATTCAAACAGGGACTGGTACCCCTGCTTCTATCTCTCCCAGACCTTCTCTATGGCAGAATGCAACCATAACATCTATGACCATGAGCTTCTTGCTATTATCTGCACCCTCAAAATCTGGTGCCAATACTTTCAAGGATTCTCCCATGTTATCCAGGTTTTTACTGATTATAAAAACCTCACCTACTTTCATACTCTTCAAATCCTTAATCTTAAACAAGCCTACTGGCTTCTTAATCTTGCTAACTTCAACATCCAGCTTCATCACATTACTAAATCCACCCTTGCCAGTCCCTATTATGCACCCAAAGAGTGCAATCCAAATACTACACAAAGGACTAGTGAGTGACAGGTGACAACAACAACAAGAGGGCTTTTAGACTAGTGGCCCTGAACTAGGCTTGGGAGTCTTGAAAGGGGTAAGAGGAAGCAAGAGGTTATCCAGGTTAACTCAGAGTATGAGCCCAGAAGAAGGAGTGAGCATATGATACAAGTAATTAAGACTGGAGAGACTCCAGGTCTTGCCCACCCTGTATATATATTGCCAGGAGGCATAGCCTTGTACACAGGATAAGTAATCTACTATCTATGTAACCAATAGCAGTTATCTCTTGTACCTTCTTAAATAGAAAGTAGGGCATAGGGCAATGAGTAAAAATAAGGCAGTGGCCTTGCAGATCAAGGAATATAGAAGAGAACCACATTTATAAGGATATAGGAGAATGGAAGTGCTTCAGAGTCAATGGATATGAAAGAGGCATGGCTGCCATAAGGCTAAGGAAATTTATCTAGATCTCTGCCACAGATATGATCCTAATCTAGATCCATTAGATTAGATGTTATTGGAATCTCATCTGAGATCTGCCACATTACATGATCAACCCATCAGTGGGGAATACTCTGATATAATAAATCAAACCTAAGCCTAGGGTTTATTCTTGTAAGGCAGGTAAGTCCCATGGTCACATGAGTAAACCATTAGTGTTTGCTGAGTGCATAACAGTCCCAACACCCTCTTCTGCCACTCTAACCTCTGCTGCTCTAATATCTCCAACAACTCCACTGTTACTGCTTTCCTGAAATACCTTTTTTGCTGGATTATTAATGTTACTCTAACTACCCATATCTGCAAGCATGTGAAGATGAACTCCCTATGTTTGTTTTTTCTTCACAAATGGGACAAACCCCTCCACTCTGAACATCATAAGCATATCACAGATTGGAAACTCCATAATGATCTTCTCACCTATTGTAACTGCATCTATACTTCTGCCAATAAGTCCCTTTATCAATCCATTCTCTGCCACTGTTATACTGCAAGATTTTGAGCAACTACACCTATAGCCTTGGTGTATGCTCCTGCTACTGCTAGGAGTTCTGCTGAAGCCTAGCCTTTGAACAAGAGGCTAGGAGAACTAGGCAAGAGGGATATTGAGTCAAGGGACTTGTGAAAACCTCAGAGATTCAAGTGCATAAGACTGGAAACTCCAGCTTGGAATTGGACCCCTTTTATACTATTGCATCTTGAGCATGGATCAAGAGAGAGTGCCCTGCCCTACAGTAGTGTACAGTAAGCTACCCAATGGCAGAAAGAGAGTGAAAGTCTAGAAATACATGAGGAAAAACATGTGGTATGAGATCATAGGCTAGATTAGCCTAGATCTAGTGAAGTGTAAAATGGTGAAATAGTGAAGACGTGACATGGTGACACAGTGAAGGGGTGACAGGGTCATGTGATGTGAATATGTGAAGAGTCAGAAGAAAATGCAACAGGGTAAAAAATGAAATAGAAGGGAAAATGTGCATTATAATAGTCACTGTCACAATTACCCCCTTGCTGGTCATTCTGGCTATCTTAAAACCCTCCAGCTCATTAAACAGGAATTCTGGTGGCCTGGCATGGTCACATTTGCTCCACTGTCTCCTGTCCCTTTCAGATGTTCTTTTGTAACCTTATTACTGACCTACCCCTTTTTAACAGCTTTGATTCCCTTTTGATCATAATTGACTATGGGCTTACTAAAGGGATAATTCTATGCCCAACCAAGAAACCTGCTACTGCTGAAGACATAGCCACCCTTTTCTTCCATAAAGTCTACTTACATTTTGGACTTTATAACAAAATTATTTCATTTTGAGAAATTTAGCTCTAAATTTACCTCCACCTTTGCAAAGGAGCTTGGTAAACTTCTTAACTATGATCTTTCCCTCTTCACTATGTATTACCTCCAATATGATGGGAAAACTGAACAAGTTAACCAGAAACTTAAGATCTACCTTTATATTTTCTGTGAAGCCAATTCCTTCAAATGGGCAGAACAAATCTCCCATACAGAATTCATTCACAACTGCTGCCCCCACTTCATGACCAATCACTTATAATGGAATACAAACCCTCTGTTCTCTCCTCAGTGATCTTCAAGACTCTTATGCCTGTAGTTGCTAACAGATTAAAAAATCTAACTGCAACCAGAGATAAGACCCTTGTGGCCCATGATCTCACCTGCCAAACCATGGCATTCCATATTCACTCTAAGTCTACCTCTTTCACCAAAGAAGCCAAGATCTGGCTAGATCCAAGAAATTTCAAATAATCCACCACCCACCCAAAGTTTACTCTCAAATAGAAAGGACCCTTTATCATTACAGATATCTTATCCCCAATTATCTACTAACTTCACCTTCCTGCTTTCTGAAAGATCCACCTGATCTTTCATGCTTCCCTATTATTACCCTATTATAAAAAAAACATTCATGGGTGTTAAAACTTATTCCAAGATATAGAGCAAGAATCCCAGACAGCAAATCCTGAGTATAAACACCCTAATGGAATGTGACTCATAAAGAATAATGTACTTCAGAGACTTCCAAGAAAATCTGGGGGTAATCCAAAAAGGGTTGAAGGAAGTTCTTATTGAGGCAAATGGAACTTGGCTTTATCTTATGTAATATGCCCATGCACAACACAATGTTCTGATTTATAAAGGGATTAGAGGAAGAGAGGAGAGCAGCCTCATAGCTTAACATGAAAAACAGATAAGATGAGAAGCATCAAGTCTAGTTATAATGAGAACAAGCCCTTAGAATTTCCTTAAGGATTCCAGTAAGGCCTGGAGTTACTCTGGGGTAATCCAGAGGATCAGGGGATAAGCTTAGAAGCTTGGTCAGAGTAAGGATGAAATTCAGATAAGGGATGTTTTCATTGATATTCAAACTACAGTGCCTTACAGGAGTTACAGTACTTATAGTTCCAGAGTAGTAAAAATATCTAAGCAAGGAGAGGAGATGCAAAGGGAGTTGTCTCAGAAGAAAAGGCAGGTATCAATGTAATCTGAATACAAATAAAGATGTCAAAGAAGACAACATCTAATAATATCAGGCTAAAACTGAATGATGACAGAGAAGGACCAGGAGAAACATGGAACAGGAACAAGAGATAAGAGCAGAACTAGGTATAGAGTTGTAGCAGAAGGGTTCAAAGAAATCAGAGATGCTAGAGTAAATCAAGTAATAGAAACAAGAGAAATGGAACTGGAAGCAGAGTGAAAGTGAAAGATATTGAAGAACTGCACAGTATGTGCTTGATGAAAGGCAAAGAAGAACATAAGTATGAATGAAGTGGTTACAGAGGGCCAGAATTGTGTGAAGGGGAGTCAAAGAGCTGAAGTGGCTTACTAGATACAAGGACCAGATGTAAGCCAGATTGGAATTAGGTCCAGAATATAGAATATAACAATGGGAAGAACTTTCCTCCTTTACCCTCAGACCTTATAGAAGGTCAAGAAAAATACAAAGTCAAACAGACATTAAAACATTGTGGTCTGCCTTTCTCTTACTTCTTTCTAATCTGATGGAAGGATTAATTCACTGAAGAAAACTCATGGGAACCTAAGTCCAATCTTGTTATGCACCACAAGATTGCAGTGTCAAATGCTCAGGAAGGAAAGGTTTATAAGGAGTAGCTTAAGAGTTAACACAAGTAATATACAAGTGCTCAAAGCTGAAGAGCTTAGAGCCACTATCCTACAGTTTATATAGTATACCAGAGTGTGCATGGATCAAGTCCCTGATGGAAACTTTCCCATACATGCAGCATGGGGATCAAAAAGAAGAGAAGCTTCTGTGGGAACCATTAAGGGTCCAGCTTCTAAAATGAAAGAGAAGTCAACAGAAATGAACAGAAATACTTCAGAGTCCAAAGGCATGAGGCTAGCCCTAAGCCCTGGGTCAGATGACCCATTATGTGCCCTGATAAGATAAAAGATTAGATAACCATGTGACAAAGATAAAATAAGGTCATGTAATCAAAAAGAGAAAAACATGTCATAACAAATCTTTGCAATACCTCTAAGCTTATTGAGGCATATAAACAACTCCACTTTCTTTTCCTCTCTTTATCTCTGACCCCAACCAAATACTTGTGTATCCAATACCCCAAGAAATCAAAGTAATAGCAATGTCCTACAACTTTATCTACCATTCTTTTTCTACTCTTATTTTACCATCAACTCTATTCCCACTATCTTCTCTCCTGCCTCTGCCCCTACTGTTCCACCCACTTCAGTTTTTCAACCATTCCCCATCCATGCCCATACTTCTTTCTCTGGTACTATAGAGTTCTCCACTGATTCTTTTCATATCTTCTGTCCAAGTCCCTTTTCTAGACACTATAGCTTCTAATAATCTCATAATCTTCCCCTCTCATGACCCCTTTGACCCAGAACCCACTTTTCTCATCAATATCCAGTTCAGCCCTATTCCAATTCCCCTGCAAGGACTTTGTTTCATCACTTCCACATGCACCATTACCACTATAAACCTTCCCATTACTGTTTATGCCCTCTGGCCTGGGGATTGTTTCTTTACCTACTCTAATCTTGCATAATTCTTTATCTTTGACTCTTGGATCTCTCTCTCCATTGGATCCCACCTCAATATGAATTCCCTGCTTTGGGTGCTCTAAACTCTATTTCACCAGGTTGAATATATCTTACTCATGTCTTTCCTCCTCCACTACTCAGCTGAAATCAATACTGACATCATCTGAATTGATCTAAATACCATTTATCACCAGATGTTATTCACTCTTGACAACCTTGCCTACCAGCTGGAATTTGGAGAATATCTCTTTAACATTGACCATTTCAAACATAAATCCTTCTCTTTTCAAGTTAATGCATTCTCAATCAAACTCTCCTTTCCCACTGCTTCTTCCACATCCCTTACCCCTAATGAGATTTCCACTATGAACCATGTCAAATAATGGTGGACCAGCCACCATGGTCATGCTACTCTTCCTTCCTCTCATCCCTAGTATACCCAGGGATGCTTTTAATATTACATGCTTGGACACCAATGTATTAACTGCATGGTCTACCAATGTTTCACCTGTCTCCAATGGCAGCCTGAACATAATTAGGCTGACTGCTCTCTTTATCACCCTTTATCTCAATAGTTTACCTTCTCATCCCTTTTCCACTCCTCCTGCAGCTTCTTCCATGGTTTCATACACTCCTGCTACTCCCATGGTTTCTACCACTGGGATTTCCCATCTCTCCCACCCCCTCTACCTTCTTATCACACTAACAATGATGACAATGTCATTGATTCTGTTGGCTGGGCCAATATCACTTATTATCTGCCTCCTCCTTCTAATTCCTTGGGTTGTTCAACTGGGTTATTGAACATACTGGAGAGGTAATGTTATGATTGGTCCCCTTTTCCTTTCTTCTTCATCCTAGCTTCTAACTTTCATGCATTCTTGATGCTTCCTTGTTACATTCTAAAACCTTCAGACTTCTTTGTTTCAGGACATTCTCTTACTCAGTGGCTATTACAAATGGCCAGCTTTTCTTGCATTCTATCTGTTTTCACACAGATTGCTTACTTAGCATTGTTACCACCAATAACTCACTCAACTGAGTTTTAACCTTATCTACCTTAGTATAAGTAGTGTACTCTTACATTCCTGGCTCTTATGCTACTTCTATCTTATACTACCTTATTTTTCTCAGAACCTTGGTTTTTACCTGCAACAGTTATTGACAGCAAGTCCCTGCAAGCCCAGTGTCCTTGTTAAATCCCCAACCTTCACTGCAGAATATATGGTGCTATTTGCACCATTACCTCATTTTTCCAGGCTAACTTCAGTCAAGCCTTGTTCTTGCCCTTGACCACTTTTTTAAAGTCTACACTAGCCCCTATCTGGGTCTATTGTAATACTAGTGGCCCCAAACTAGGCAAGATAAAGAAGGAAATAAGCCCAGACAAGAAGACTAGAGTCTTAGTTACACTGCATAGAGGCTAATGCACTTAAAAACAGAAGTGATCAAGACTAGATTGCCCTAAGTCTTTCTCTACCTCTTATATATTGCCAACTACTATCTAAGGGCACCAATAGCAGTAAGTGTGCATTTACATGACTAAAGGAAAGCATAGGGCAGAGGATAGAAGTAAGGCAGTGGCCTTATAAATCAAAAGAAATATAAAATAGGCCATATAATAAGAATATGGGGGAATGGAAGGGAAGTGCAGGGACAGTGAATATAAATATGACAAGGCAGCCATAAGGCCAAGGAAATCCCATCTGGATCTCTGCCACAGTGTCAAAACTGCTTAAAGTTGCAACTTATAGCAATCTAGTCACTTTACTATTAGATCCAATTCTGGGAGTGCTAAAAGATCTTCTAAGCCAAGTGTGCTGCCAGACTATAGAGAGGCTAGAGGGGGTAACTTGAGGTGCAAGATACTATTAGGATTTAGGGTGACAATGAGGGAGAGCTTTAGAACAAGTTCTGGGTTGAGCCTACTAATGGTGCTCAATTTGTAGGTAAAGATATAGCTCTGGGGGCTTTTAAAGAAGTCTGGAGATTCCAGAAGATTAAAGAGAGCTTTCCTTGGAACAAATGGGACTTGAATTCACCTTATGTAATGTACCCTTGCACAACCTAATGTTCTAATTTACAGAGGGGTCAGAGGAAGAGAGAAAAGCAGTCTTACAGCTCAATACAAAGGACAGACAAGATAAAAATTGTCAAGTCTAGTCATAATAAGAGCAAGCTCTTAGGATTTCCTTAAGAATTCCATCAAGACCTGAAGTTACTCTGAAGTAAACCAGAGATTCAGAGGATAAGCTTGAAAGCTCAGTTAAAGTAAGGATAAACTCAAGATGGGGGGTGTTTTTGTCAATATTTGAACTACAGTATCATACAGAAGTTATAGTACTTATAGTTCCAGAGTAGTGAAAAGGTCTAAGTAAAAAAAGAAGATAAGACTGGAGTTGTTTCAAAAGCAAAGGCTTTGAAGATAAATGGAGATATCAGCAATGACAGTTTCAAGACATGTCAGTCTGAAACTGAAAAATGGTGAGAAGACATGAGAATCAAAACAGGAATGTGACAGGAACAAGAGCAGAAGAAAATGTAAAGGTGAAGCAGAATAGTCTGGAGAATATAAGATAAAAATAAAGTTGTGCTAAATGACTGAAATAAGACAAAGCTGAAAACAGAATAGAGTGGACATAAAACAGAGAGTTGAAGCAACTGTAGTATTGCTAGTGCAGAAAAAGTATAAGCACAACTGAAGTGGAATGGAGTAGTAGTGAAAGTGCTGGAGGTACATGAAGAAAATCAAGGGCTAATATAGTCTACTGGCAAGCACTGAGTATAAAAAGCCAAGTAGAAGCCAGGTTGGAATTGGGTTTGAAATATAGAACACACAGGTCATATATTATTGGATAAAAATCTAGATCTTATCTTAAGATCTGCAATATCATATAACTATCACCATGCATAGGGAAAATACTCTGAATAAAAACTAAACCTTTGTCTAGGGTTAACCTTGTTCTGGCAAGCAAATCTCTCAGTCACATGACAAGACTATCAATGTTTGCTAAGCACATAACACTGATTATGCTATTGCAGGTATTCTTTTACTCTAATGTTCAGACAATAATGTCTGCCCTGTTATATTCTACTTGTATATGCTCTTTGCATCTAAACTTAACTATAATACCCATAATAAGGAACTTCTTATCATCTTTGAATCATTTAAGACCTGGTATCATTACCTTGAAGGTTCCAGTACTCCAGTTGATATTGTTACCAACCATAAAAACCTCAAGTATTTTGCTATAACTAAGCTTCTAACTCACTGGCAAGCCTAGTGGTCAGAATTCCTTTCCCAGTTCAATATGCTCATTTATTTTCATCCAGGCTGCCTTAGTGCTAAGCCTAATGCTTTGACTAAATAATGGGACATCTATTCCAAAGAGGAAAATAGCAACTATGCCCATGTTAATCTGTACAATCTTCAACCTGTCTTTATGCAAGAGCAGCTTACTGCCTTGCTCTGGGCTTTCTCCTTAGCCACTCTGGTTTTCCAGTCAGCTATTCTTTTCAACTTTAAATCACTTCATTGTAATATCCTCTTAGTGCTTTCTTCTGACCCCCTTGCCTCTGTTTAGCTCTCTGCCCTTCAGCCCCCTGATTTTCATTGGTTAATTGACTCAGAAGGTTTTCTACACCTAGACAATTAGATCCATGTTTCAAATATTTCCAACCTGTGTCTCTAAGTCCTCTGCTTTAAGCATGCTACCCTCTATCTGGCCATTTTGTACAGAATTGAATCTTAAAGCTAATTTGTTGTAATTACACCTGGCCTGGCATACAAGATTTTATCAAGGACTACATCTCTTCTTGTACAGCTTGTGCCCACATCAAGATATCCCACCATAAACCCTATAGCTTTCTAAAGCAGCTCCCTATCCCTGAAATGCCATGAAATTCCATCTTGATGGATTTCATTGAGCAACTTTCCATCTTCTCTGATTACTTCACCATCCTCATTATTGTAGATTATTTATTGAAGCAGTGCATTTTCATTCCTACAGATAATAAGTTGATTTCTCTGGAGCTTGCTAAACCTTTTATTTCCTTTTCTCTTGTTCTAGCTTCTAACTTCACACATCCACAATGCTTCCTTGTTTCATTCTAAAACATTCAGACTTCTTCTGTTCCTGAACTTCTTTCTCAGTCAGTGGATATTACTCATTGTCCACTTTCTTTGCATTCCATTTGTTTTTATATGGATCACTTAGTCACTTTAGTCAGTCCTATTGACTCATTCAACTGAGTCTGAACTTATTTCCAATAGTATAAGTAGCATACTTCACTCTCCATGTTTTTTATGCTACTTCTGCCTTACCTTGCCTTATTCCACCTTGCTCTGCTTAGAACATCATCAAGACCCTTAGCCTGCTTGCAACTATTGTTGGCAAGCATTTACCTATCTTCAACTAGTCCTAGTGTCCTAGTCTCATTCCCAACCTTCACCAAGGGATCATAGTGCCATCCCATATTTGTACCATTGCTCTAGTTCTTAGACTAACCTTTGTCAAGCCTTTTTCTTAGCCCTAGTCCATAAGGTCTATGCTAGTCCCCACCTGGGCCTAGCATAACAATCTCTGATCATGGTTCTGAATTCATAATTACTTCTTCCATTTCTTAGGACAAGCCCTCAACCTCTGCCTTTATTTTACCTCTGAATGTCATTCAGAAGGTAACAGTTAGACCAAACAAATGAATTAGACCCTGGAACAGTACTTATATGTTTATTGTAACTATTAGCAGGACAATTGATCTAAGCTTCTTCTGCTTACAAAGTTTGCTTACAACAACATGCCAAATGCTACTATAGGTATTTTCCCTTTTTTCACTAATAAGGGCTATTATTCAAACCTCTCCATTTATCTAGAATGTAATCTTACCTCTGCTCAAGCTTGAGAATATACCATTGACCTCAACTTGCTTTATAAATTTCTTTATGAGGAAATAGCTGCCACTTAAAAAAGGTACTAAGTTCCTGCTGACATCTGATAATCTCTAGCACTGGATTTCCAAATCAGTGACCAGGTTTTTATTAAGGCTAAGTACTTCAGGTCTACTCAACTTGCCAAAAAACTTACCAAAAAGAACTTAGATCCTTACTCCATTATTGCTCAGGCAGGTTTTCTCTTCTTTATACTCTACCTCCTGGAAAATATAAAGTTCATACATCCAGTCTTTCATATCTTTCAATTAAAATCCTCTGTCTTCAATACCATCTCTAACTGCATTCAGCCACCACTGCCACCAGTTGAGATCAATGGAGAACTAAAGTTTGAGATCTCCAAAATCCTCAATTTAAAAATAGATCATAGATAAAGAAGCTGCAAATTACTATACCTGGTTAAGTGGTTAGATTATAAAGGTACTGATAAGGAAACCTCATGGCTCCTTACCACTAAATTAGGTTACACATTGGAGATTATTAAGAAGTTCCATCTTTATTACCTGGACAAACCTGGATTATCTTATGTTTGACCAGATTAAGTTTATTGGTTTAGTAACCTAGTTACAAAACCTTCTAACTGCTCAGCTCAATGGTCACTTTCTCAACTGCCTCTTCTACCACCTGTCTTAATCCCATCTTTACATCCTTATTTTCTATCACTGTAATTTCCTTGACCTCCATATATAACTCCATTAGCTTCTCTGCTATCTTATCAATCTCCCCATCCTCTTGCTTACTTTCTGAGCCTTTCTTGTCTTTCCTCCCTGCCATCCACATTCTATCAAGAATGTCAACCAGCTGCTTTATTAGCTGGTTTTAATGCCTTATTTTCCACCATATTTTTCCACCCACCTCCCTTATTGCCACCTTTATCAGATAACATCCTTTTACTACCTGATAGAGATTTTTTTCCATCTCCTCCAAGTGTGTCCTACCTCTGGGTACCCCTTCCTTCCCACCTTTTCTCCTTCACTTTCTCTCCAGCTTCTTCTGACCAGGGCAATCACATCTTGCCTTTACCTCTATGCAGGTGAGGCATAATATTGACTTGCCATGGCCCACCTTACAATTGAGCCCCCAGTTATTGCACCTTCACCATACCATATGCTCCTCTGTTATGGATCTAGATCAATAGCAAGAGAAAATTACCTTGGAGATGCCCAACACTGGGAAGAATAAATGAATGGCAGCTTAGAGAAGGTACTAGGTAACAAGATAATTAGATAAACAAGGTAAACAAGTGCTCTAGACTGGAAAACCAGTCTATGCCCTTGCCCTTTTATATATTGCCACAAAATGTGCATGAACCAGGTCATGAGAAATACATGAGGTAGCTGGTGTACAAAGAACAATGCTAGATAAGAAAATAGGGCAAAGAAAAAACTAAATAGGAACCAATGGAAAATAGAGAGTAATTAGTAAAAGAAAGCAAGGCAAAGGTAAGATATAATATCAGAGGGCTAGATTATGACATTAGAGAAAGTCTAGGCTATAATAAGATAAAAGGTAATGCTACATGAGGTACAAATGCTAGATCAGGCTAGACCTAACCACATGGCATAATAAGACATAAGATAAGATAAGATCAAAGGAAGATGTCAAAGATAGTAAATAGTAAAAAAAACAACTTAGCTTAGGGTAAAAATGAAAATAGCCCCTAGCTAAGTAATGCCAATGTATAACATCCTCCACTCTCCTTTTGCCCTTGTTATTGCTTAACCTTACCTAAGCTTGGTGAAGTTAATCTATCTAAATCAAAATCAGTTCTCTAGGCATTTTATTATATGCTCAGTGTAATATAATAGTCTTCTCATGTGACTGTGAGACTTATTTGCCAAATCAAGGATAACCCTAGGCTAAGATTTGATTATTATATTAGAGTATTCTTCAACTCATGGTGATAGTCACATAATGTGGCAGATCTCAGATGAGATCTAGATAGATTTTTTTGGCCTTATGGTTGCTGTTTCTAATTTATATCTGCTGTTCCTAAGTCTTCTCTTCCATTCTTCCATATCTTTATGATTGTAATTCTCTTCTATTTCCCTTAATCTGTAAGGTCACTGCCTTATTCCTACCCTTTGCCCTATGCTTTCCTTATTTAGATGACAGAGATCTTACTGCTATTGGTAACCATAGATAGTAGCTGACTCTGAAATGGGTGACTACCTGTCCTGCCTTGATACTCGAGTCTTCCTTGGTGGATGCTCCTATTCTATCCTTGATAACTGCTGAGGCTTTTGGTCTAGTGGCCCCTAACTAGGCAATAGAGAAAGTGTTGAGTTCCTGGGCCCTTGTGTAAACCAGAAAGCCAGACAGTGAATGAAAGCAGAGGTGGAATCCTTCTTGAATCAGGATCTTAGATAAATGCTGTGGATCTAGCCTAGAGGTCAAGAGAGCAAGACTGGGTTTCCCCAGCTTGCACCCCCTGCCTTATATATTGTCAAGGTCTGTGCACAGACCATGTACAGGAGGTCTACCCTAAAGTGTGCT
>JBBPJW010000740.1:0-17043 GCA_038088935.1 Pulveroboletus aff. viridisquamosus
GTGACCATAGATAGCTAGCATTAGGGTAGGCTCCCTGTACTTGGTCCGTGCGAGGGACCTGGCAATATATAAGGCAGGGAGTGGTAAGCTGAGGTCTCCTCAGTCTTACTCTCTTGTCTTTTAGCTGAGATTATACAAGAGATCTCTACGATCTCCCAGCCATCCCTCTTAAGGGATCCCCCTGAGCTCTCTAGGGTTGAGGCTCTGACTTTCACTTGCCTAGTTCGGGGCCACTAGCTCAAAAGCCCTAGCAGCTGCAGAAAGGCACTCACCAAGGTGTTGATGAAGAAGACTATGGGGTAACACCCATAACACTCTAGACTGCCATTCTTTTATTCCCCCAGTTTTGAGCACCCTTTAAGGTGGTTTCCTCTTGCTGTTGGTCTAGATCCATAACACAATGAAACTAATATCTGAAGATTGTAAAGGCCAGTTAAAGAAAGTAATATTATGATCTTTCATTTACTTCTTGGTCCTTTTTAAGGTGTGCTTGAAGTCATTTTCTTGCTAAAAAATAACTACTTTATTAGAAATCCCACTCTTTTTTATGCTAGGCAGCAAGTGATTCTTCAAAATGCATCTCCATACCATAAGATTTTCTTTACCATACTTAACTGTCCCTTGTAACACTCTCTTAATTAACCTCTGCTCCACCTCCTTCTATACTCATTGCCTTCCATTTGACCCAATTCTATTGATTTTGGTCTTATCTAACCAGATTATCCTCTTTCAGTCCAGTTTACTTCTTATACTTTAAAGCAAAGGCCAACTGCTTAATTCTATGCATTGCACTAAGCAATGGCTCTTTCTTCTTTATCATAGCCTTAAATGAGTTTTTTTTAAGGGCCCTTTAAAAAGTATCTAAGGAGAATATATGAGAAATAATGGCATTGATGTTCTTGATGGCCTCAATAGCATTAGTAGCCTTGCCAGTTCTGATTTGTATAATAATAGAGCAAGTGAAGATAGCAGAAAATGTTACAATCCCTCCCTTTCTTTTTTCTTTCTTTTATCATAGCTTCTGCTTTTTACATATCTCAGATGCTTTTTTATTCTCCATTTCAGAACCTTTCATTTGTCAGCAGTGATTACTTAGCTTACTTTTACTCTATTCTGTCTATTTTCACACAGGTCAATTAGTTATCACTTTATTATCTTGCTAACTCATTCAACTGAGTCTTAACCTTATTTCTTGTATTATAAAGTAGTGTACTTTACTTCTTCTGTTTTTTATGCTACTTCTTACCTTGACTACCATCAAGTACTTCTTTTGATTACCTTATACCATGTGTTTTGGTGAATACCATCTCATTTGCATCTTCTTGTTGGCAGATACCCTTTGTTTATGTCTGCAATATTCATTGGCAGGCATTTCTTTGTCTTAGCAAGTTCTAATATCTTTGCTTGCCTCCACCATCCAACTAAGAGGCTTTCCAGTGCTATCCTGCATTTTGCACTATGTCCTCTATCTCAAGGCTGACCATCATTGAGCCTTATTCTTGACATCAGACATATATCTTGAGGTCTACACTAGTCCCTACCCAGGCCTATTATAACAGAAAGCTTTGAGAAATAACCAGTAGTTGAAATATTTCAATTTGAAAGGAGATTCTGAAGCATTTTGGACATAGTGGACTGACTGAGAGCAAGTCTGGAGGAGATATGTTGAGTGGAGTAACCATAGGAGATCAAAGAAAGAATATTTTTCTTTTAAGCAGCAGAGGTGGAATATATAATAAATAATGCAAAAAATAGTGCTGTAGCACTATTTATATAGCTCTAAAATAATTTATTTTCATAACAGCAGTGCCATAATAATCATCTATCAAGGATCTCATATTATAGCAACTAATTAACATTAGATTCTGATTTTTCTGATATTTACTTGCAAAATTGAGTAAATGGGTCTCTGATTTGAATAGGCTATATTTCCATGGTTACTAATCCAAATCACATAATTTTATTTGTACTAGATAGCCCTAATCAAATACTTTCATTTATACACTGAGATTTTGGCCTTGTTTGTTTTTGCCCTGAAGTTATTCAACAAACAGTTCAAAAGTATCAAACATTTACTTAATTTTGCATGTCACTATATGCCTCATGGCTAGTAATATATAAGGGCAATGGCATAAACTGGGTTTCCCCAGTCTAGAGCACTTGTTCTATTATTAGCTTTCTCTTTTTGTGGGTATTCTTCAAGGTGACTTCTTTCTTTTGAATTTGAGTCCCTAACAATTAGTCCATTTTTGCTTCTTAACTTACACTTTAGTTTATCTTTATTCCTTACTGTCATACCTCAGTTTTACCTTGACATTACCCTGCCAGTTTCATTATTGATATCTCCATTCATATCTAGAATATATTGTCATCTGCCTTTGCTTTTAAAATAACTTCTGTCTCATCTCCATTCTTTTCTTAAATAGTATGCTCCTCTAAAGTATATAAGCATAAGTACTTCTGTCTATATGACCTTATTTTGAATACCAATAAAACTTGACATTCTTTTTCCTCTGCAATCTTCTGTATCTTTTCCTTTATAATTGGACTTGTTATTCTTATACTTTCAACCACAAGTCTTGATGACTTACTCTGACCCTCCAATACTTCTCTGATTCCTTCATAAATTAGAGCATATCACAAAAGGTAAAGCCAAGCCCTACTCAACCAACTACTCCAGAGTTACAGTAGCTCCAAAAACCAGCCCAATATCTAACCCCAATCTAGTGCATAAAGCACACCACAATCACATAAACAAATGACACTTCACTTTGGTGGAATTTATTGTAGTAGAAACCCTTGGCTACAACTTTACTCTATACATTATGTGATTCTGTTCAGATGCCATCATGATACAATTATCACAAGATAAATACCTCATTGGGCTAGTTTATGTACTTTTGATTTGAAAGTTGAAATTTCTATCACATCAAGCTATATTTGCTGTTGCAAACAAAGATAAATATTTAAACAGTATGTCTGAATTTCAAAATACTCCCACATATCCTTATTCTCTACTTCCATCATCATGTAATCTCTTACAGCTAATCAAAAGGCCATTATCCTTGTTTAACTTGATGCTGGCCACTTAGCTTATATTATTACCACCCAGCTTGCTGTTGGATGTGCTACTATATCAAGGCTATCTTTCCAAGAGTGCCCAGACCTTCAGAAGTCCACTGGTGATTGTCCATTTAAGCTTTCTCCTACCAATATTTGCCATGCTGTCTATCTCATCTTCTCTCATAAAGCAGAGAATGCTATTCAAGTGACCAAAGTACTCTCTGATCTCACCAATTAACCCCTCTATCCCAACACTATTTGCTGACACTTGAAAAAAAGTGGCATGAAAGCTATTTTCAAGCTGAAATAACCTTTTCTTTTATCAAAACATCACAAATTCCAGTTAAACTTTGCATATGCTTACAAGAACTGGACTATAAAGGATTGAAAGAAGATAATATGGTCTAATGAGACCAAAATTAATTGCCTGGAGTCAAATGGAAAGAAATGGGTGTGGAAAAAGCCAGGTAAGAGGCTTAGTAATAGGCTGGTGGAGAACACTACTAAGCATGGTGGAGGCTCTGTGATAATTTAAGGCTATATAACTTGGGAGGGAATTGGCTATGCTACCAAGATAGATGGTAGGATAAATATTAATCTTTACTTTCAAATTTTGAAGAATAAACTGCTAGAAACTATGCAGTATTATGGTTTTGATCCTTCTAACACTATCTTTTAACAGAAAAATAACTCCAAGTGTTATAACACTTTTTTCCTTTTTAAATCATGTGATCTTATCTTATCTTCTTATGTGGTTATCTAATCTTTTATCTTATCAGAGCATGTGATGGGTCATCTGATTTAGAGTGTAGAGTTAGCCTTATACTTTCAGATCCTGCAGAATTCTTTTTTATTTCCATTACTTCTTTTTATTTCTGTCTCTTCTTTTCCATTCCAGAAGCTAAGACCCTTAATGGCTCCCACAGTTGCTTTTCTTCCCTGTAATCCCCATGCCATATGTATGGAAATATTCCCATTAGGGACTTGGTCTGTATGCACTCTGTAGCATATAAATACTGTAGCATTATTGTCTTAGAGCTCTTAGCTTTGAGCACTTGCATTACATAGGTGTTAATTCTTCACTCCCCTTTGAATCCTTCTCCTCTTTTCATAAGCCTGTGGCACTTCAACATTGAGGTGTATAATACTGTTATGATGCTCTTTTTCCTTTTTCAATCATGTGACTTTATCTTATCTTCTCCATGTGGTTATCTAATCTTTTATCTTATTAGGGGCATGTGACAGGTCTAGAAATCCAGGGCATAGGGTTAACCTCATGTCTTTACCCCCATTGTTTTCTTTTCATTTCTGTCACTTCTCTTCCATTTTAAAAGCTAAATCCTTGATGATTTCCAAGAATGCTTCTCTTCTTTTTGATCTCCATGCTGCATATATGGGAAGGTTCCCATCAGGGACTTGGTCCATGTGCACCTTTGATAGATATATAAACTGTAGCCTTAGCATCTCAAAGCCTCAGCTTTGAGCACTTGTATACTACTCATGTTAACTCAGACTTAATTCCTTATCCTTTCTCCTTGAGCTTTTGGCACTGTAATCTCATGATACATAACAAATACCAAGTATACTTGCAAAAAGATCAGGGAGTGGCTGGAAGAACAGAATTTCAGGACTATGGTATGGCCTGCACAGTCTTCTGACCTCAACCCCATTGAGCATCTCTGGTGGTACCTCAAAAAAAGACTTTCTAAGTATAAAACCCCTTTCAAGGATATGAAAAAGTTATGGGATAGAATTTAAGTGAAGTGGAAGAGAATACCAGTTGCAGAGTGTCAGAAATTGATTTGAGAGTATGCCTAGGAGGGTCCAGGCAGCACTCAAGGCAAAAAGAGGCTATAACAAGTACTAATAATATCCTACAAATCAAAAGTACATAAACCAGCCCAATGAGGTGTTCATCTTGTAATGATCATATCTTGATGAAATCTGAACAGAATCACATGATGTATAGAGCAACATTGTAGCCAAGGGTTCCCACTACAATACATTCCACCAAAGTGAAGTGTCATTTGTTCATGTGATTGCAGTGCACTTCATGCATCAGACTGGGGTTAGACATTGGGCCAGTTTTTGGAGTCACTGTATGCAATTGTGCACTATATAAATGACAGACCAAGTGTATTATTTGGATCATTGAATACTTAGTGACTACAAGTATCCTGGAGTATTCTGCAGTTTCAACATGTATTCACCTAACAAGCAGATTTACTACAATATGTATCAGTAAAGATGAGTACAAAGCAATCAGAGCATTTGCTTACCTCAGTTGTGCATTATACAAATGACAGACTAAAGTGGTTGCTCTCAATCACTTAGGTTTTATGGTGTATGAACTAAATAAAACAGCACAAGCAAGTAAATGTTGAGTGTCTAACTGGTTGTAAGGGCGGCAAATATGTTCCGATAGCATAATAAAAATAAAACAGGCAGAGATATGGAATTGCCAAATGCTGATTACGGACGAGGTAGATCTACGTACGTGATTGTCCGTATTCCAACAGCGAAAATATACGAGTCGGTGTTCTACCACACGACTGAGTGATTCTCGCTAGTCGTGCAATTCCAAATGCTTAAAATTCGTCACAGCAAGCAGTGTTTGTCGTCGACGTTCGACGCCTCTCTGAACCACTCAGTTATAGATAACATCCACACTCAGGGACATCCGCCCTACATGGCCGTGACACACCGACACCCCTTTTCGATCCCGAAGTCGCCCTATCCCTATCCGTTCCATCAAGTCCCAAGCATATTTCAGAATTCATGGTAGCGTCCCACTTACCCGTGATTCCGCACCACGCCGAATGGAGCGGAAGCTCGAGACTGGACGCCCGTGAAGATTACCTCACGCCACGACCTGCTTGCAGCAGCCCTAACGCTTCTGGTCCCCAAATGTTCCGTTAGACCAAAACACGATTGGCGTGCTCCTCCCACGTGCTCCTACCCCCGTGTGATATCTGATGTCTTGACGTCTGGGGTATCTAAAGCGGGACATAAAGACGTCCTTGATTTCGTGGCGTTCTTGAACGTAGTACGGGATGGACAAGTGCCCGAGGGGCTCGAGTCGTGCGGCGCGTAAGCTAGTTTGACATTGTCTTGCAGGGCTGTGCATAACAGTACACCTTCAGGAGTGACGCCTTGAGAACAGATCCATATTCAGATTCCTCATCCCACTTTAGCACCGCTACAATCAGACGGAGGTATGATGGCGTTGATACATGAAACAACGTGTGCGATGCAAGGACGGCGAAAGAGTGGACGCATGAGATTGAACGGGACTATAAGCTTTTATTAGGTTGCACTCGGGTGCGGTACGTCGGATGACGTAGAGAGAAGTCTCAAGCCGCATGGCCGTTGTCCTCCACGTTGTTGACGCGTGGTGCACCGGGACGAGCTAGACGACCAAGTCATCCGGTGCTTCCACAAAAACTGGCCCACTTCGGAAGAAAAGGATTTGGGACAAGGGTGAAACAATGAGTCGCATCCATAGTTCCATTACAGCTCGTAAGTCTTCCGGGGTCTAGATACAATTGTTACATGGATATATCTCGTCAGCCAGCCCAGTGATATAGAAAAAAAAAAGTCCGAACAGTACATATAGGGCGTTTGTCCTTTCATACATCGTCAATCCCCAATCCAAGGTATTCGTAGCCGTCTTCCTTGAAATCAATCATTTATGTTTTCGATAAATCTTCCCCGATCGCTACCGGCCGCGCTACTAGCTTCTGTTTTGTGCTTCCTCTCACTTTGTGAGACTAGAGGAGAAGAGCTTCGTCCAATCTCCTCCATGCCTGCTCCAGGCTTGATCTGCCTCATGTCCCTTGGCGAGACACCAGCCACGGAGGGTCGGCCGCTCCTTACCTCGCCCTCTTTCTCTGCCTGCAACTTGAGATACTCCTCTCCCCTGATGCGTAAAAATTCCTCAAGCAGCATCGCATTCCTAGAATTGGCCTTGTATACGGCAATAATGACATCCCCAACGATGGGAATGAGCCCGCCAAAGGCAGACACGGTGTTGTTAAACAGCATTCTGCCAACAAGCCAAGGAGGCAGACCCGCCTCGCGGGCCTTGCGGATCACGAGAACATAGTTGAGCGTCGCACACGCGACATCGCCCGCGCCGGGGATAATTCCAATGATGAAGGTCCAGCCAAAACGGAGGCCGCAGAAGCTGAAGCTCTTGTCGAGGCAGCGCGCTCTGCGCTGGACGCTCTTGAGAATTTTGGCGTCACGGGAGGAAATTCCAGGAGGTGCGTCACGCTTAGAAAAGCAGCAAAAAAAGAAATGAGCCCACGAGTAAAATGGCTGTCTGTGCGCGCAGCAACGTGAAAATGGAAAGGTTACCTTTTTGCGACGCTGTTTCCCCTTTGCATCGTTGTAATACTCGTACAGAGGGTCTGGAGGGGTGTATTGTTCCATGTGTTTTCGGAAGAGCTTTGCGCCCACGTTTTGCATGTACGCCGACATTGTACGGACTAGTGGTATAAAGAGAAGAACAGAGCAACGGGAAGGGGAGCATTGTGTGTGGGGCAGCTGATTTTATGCAGCTGCCCAAATACGTCACCTTGGCCCAGCACAGCCTCGCATAGCTTAGCTAAGCAGGTTAGATAAACACAGCAAGGGGGGCGCAGCAAATAAAATGTTGGTGCAGTGCTCGCCCGACTGTTCCACTTAACCCGCGATGATTCCCGAAGAACAAAAGCTCTCTGAAGAATACGTCCAAGACAGTTTCCACAGCTATCTCAAGTCCTCTCTCACCCATGCAAAGATCGAGAGGCTGCTCGAACCAGAAGTACTCGCGAGTGCGGAGGGAGATCTCATGATCACTGGTAAGGATCACATTCTAGTCCAAGCGAGTCACCTTATACATTTTCGTGATGATTCAAGGGCCTGCGCTCTGCCTTTATTTTGCCGCTTTGCGCTGCACCACTGTTCCCCCGTCGGTGCCACTTCCCAGGAGCTCCAAATCGTCACCACCTCGTCAGCTCACAGAGGAAAACTGTCCTCCCGCATTCCTTGGTTTCCTCCGCGTATGGGCATCTACGGTGCCGAGGATACAAGGACTGCCGCCCGAATATCAGCACGATCTCGCTCGCATCATATGCAGCCTCCAACCGATCACTCAACCACCTCAACCCGCAGTCTCCGGGATCGCAGCTGATCTTCGTGCCGTAGCAATCGAGATATCACAGAGACGTTCTTTCCAAGACAGATACGCAAGCGCCCTCCAAGCCGCACTCGATGCGGGCTCCAATGGCTCCACCCTCAAAGTAAAGACGTCTTTTGTCCCACCGCCCGCTTACGACGGCCCATCCGGTGTGAAAGCCAAGAATGGTGCCCGGCACGGCTCTTCACCGGTTTCTCCCACATCTGTTTTTTCCCCGCGAACACCGTCTCCAGTGCTATTTCCGCACAATTCCCCCGCGCTGGAGAGGATCCGGGAGATTCTCTACGCTGCTCTCGGGGACGTCCTTGCTGGAGACAGGAAACTCGGTCGACTCCTCAAACGAGACCCTCCACGCGCGTACTTCGCCTCTGTCTCTCTAGCCATCCTCAAGGTTGGCACGACGGCCGTACAACCAGATGGTTGCATTGATGCCGGTTACAGCCTGCAGCTCAGCCTTGACGAGTGTCCGGAACCACTGAAGCCCATGATGATTGAACTCGGAGAGATTGGGAAGCTGGCGAAGAGGATCGAAGAAAAGGACGAGGAGGCTGCGATTGAGGCTGCACGCACTGGGGATGAGGGCCCGCGAAATCCCCGAATGGACAAAATACGGAGAATGCTGCGAGAGGGTGTTGGTTGCGATCACGGCCCCTGCGGCTGCGACGGACAGCTCAGCCGAAGTCACAGCGTGGAAGGGAGATCGGTCTCGTTCTGCAATCGGGTCAACACGCTTGCATTGAATATATCCAAGGTCAAGACGTTCCAGGAGAGACAGCATGAAGTGTTTGAGATCCTTTCAGCCGTTTGCGGGAACTGAGGGAGGCGAAACGAAAACGTTCTGATCTCATGAATTGGCTATCGGGTTACCCTCGTTATCGCTATAACCGTTCTCGCGCTGCGTCACCCTTTTTTCGTAGAATACGGACTCACCACTAATCGTACTTACCTTTCTTGATGACCCAATATAGTTTGTTGTATCTTTACAGACGTCAGGGGATGGCAGGAGGTTGAACCTCGCAGTGACACGCTTCTGCCTCTGTTGGGGACGTCGCCAGTGAACTCCCTACGTCTTCCCTGGTGACAAAATACAGACGAGCATGGTGCAACGACAGAGTTTAGACACCGCAGCCCCTGCCCGCGCCGCAGCGCAACCTGAACACGCGAAGCCTTGGCCCTCCGTTCAGCGCAGTGCGGCGTGATTCAGGCTGGGTCTTTCACGAGCCGCTGAGATGTGCAGTGTTTCGATCTTTCGTGGTAGCCACTCGCACGTTCCTGCCTCCCCCAACGGGGTGCACACCGGAAACAGAGGGACCAGGACACGCGCTCTCGTCGACACCCAGCAACCCTAGAAACGCATCCCGCACGACGATGAAAAAAGTCCAACTAGGAGGCACACGACAGTCTTCGTTCATACCAGAACGACACCCATCTCATCAACGCGTTCGGTGCAACGACACACGGGTCGTTTACATACAAGAACAAGCAAGCAGTGGCGAAAGGCTACATTTCTAGTTCTCAGCGCTAGATCTAAATCCATCGAGAACCAACGTCGTCTGTGCGTGTAAACGTAGCAGTCGTAGGGTGAGGAAATATGCCGTGTCAAGTGTCGGGTTGATGTTCGTAACCGAGTCATATCGTCATGTATGAGCGGTAGAAGAGCGGCGTGGTATGCATGCTAGAAGCCAAAGAAAACGATAAAGAATACGTCCCCACACCGTCTAGCGAGTCCAGGGTCTCCGCGGAAACAACAACGAAGCGCCAAATGCGACACAAACCATGAACATCAGGTAATAGTACACGAACCAGGCGTGCCCAGGGATTTGGATGGAAATCGAAAACATGGATGTGGCCGTAGCGGGTCCGATGGCACGCATGATCGAGCACAGTAGCTGAGCGATCCCGTTGGTAGCCCCGAGGCTGGCCCGATTGGGGGCAGATGCTGCGATGTAGACGAACACACAAGCTACGGATGCGTCACATTAGTAGCGCAGGACCCCTGTCAAACGAGCAACATCTCACAGAATCCCAAATTCATGCCCACTGAAAAGGCAATCTGCAGCCCAACTAGAGACCAGACCATCCAGCTCATTCCCTGGGTTCGAGCAAGAGCATTGAGCAGTGGAAATGTCAGTGTCGCAGGGATTCCACAGGCTAAAGCGATAAAATAAACACCCCTGGTCCCGAATCGATCGTGCATATCGGCAAGGAAGAAGATTTGGAAGAACCCATTCACCACGCCAAAGACGGAAAGGATATTGCCGATACTCGGTGGATCAAGACCGAGCCCTCCAAGCTCTGTTGGTGTAGCAAAAAAGACCGGTTGTACGGATCGAAACGCGATGTCTAGTAGAGAGAGCGTCCCATAGTTTCCTGCTGCAATGAGGACACGTGGAATGAAGAGCGCGCGCAGTGGTAGTGGACGTTCATCCTCCTTCCCAGGTTCCTCTACATTCCCGTTCTCCAGGGCTTCGCAGGGCGAATCATGTGTGGGCGGTGGACTTTTTACGGCAGATGTCTTGTTAAACTTGGCCTTGATCAACTGACCGAATGAGACGTGGTGAGGAAGAGTCTGGTGACTGCGTTCAGTCAGGAAGCAACGAAGATGAGTCCACAGAATCCAAACCTCTTTCAAGAACAAGAACGTGACGAGCCAAGCAAGGGCGGTATATGTTGCAGGTACGGCACAAGCCAAGAGATAAGGGTATGTTCTAAAGAGTTTCCAGTTTCCAAAAACGTCTGGAAAACGATCAACCGGCTTCGACAGCGAACCGCCGATATAAGGACTAAACACATGACACGTACCCAAATGAGTATGACTGCAGGACACTACAGAGGAGGGACGGACCCTAGGGTAGAACCACTAGACCAAGCTATGGGCATGTAGGCATATGCCTGCGCAAGATTTGTAGAGTCTGTAATCTCTGCCACCATGCCTTTCATGACGCCTGTGTTTCCGTTCAAGGCTCCATTGAAGGATCGGCTACATGAAGGTAGACATTTGTCAGGGAGTACTGAGAAGAGGCGGGAAGAAGGGTGGAGTACCTCATTACCAAACCCCAGAAGGTCTTTGATAAACCGAAACAATACATCGAAACCGACAGACAGATTAAACCGGTCAAGATAACGGGTTTTCGGCCGATATGGTCTGATAAACGGCTCCAGTGCAACACGGTGAGCGCTTGGGCCGCAAAAAATAAGGAATGCTATGGGATAAGAAGCCAACGTGTGGAGTGGAAACAAAAGGGGAGACGGCGAAGACGCACCAGCAACCCGACATAATACCCAACTCGAGTTTCGTCGCCATTCGTAATGCCGATGTCTCGTATAAGCTTGAGGAAGAGGTACGTGAGATGTAAGATGGTAGAAGGCAAGGACGAACCTGGGGTGCAAACGGAGAGATGACATTAGAGGTGAGCGGCTCCGCGAGCTGAAGGAAAAGGATGATGGAAAATTGGCGCCAGGGGAGCGGCGTCCTGCCCTTCTTCTGTGTCTGAGCCTGCAACAACGGCGTCTCTTCGTCTGCCGTCTGCGAGGACATGGCGGTTTGTGAGAAAGAGCGATACTCAAAAATAGGCGGTCGAACGTCGGTCTCACCCTCGACGGTTCATTTTTACGGCTTCTCTGGAGCCACAGAACTGGCCCTTGCGCTGATTTTTACGATTGCATTTCCGCTAAAAGGTTACCCGACGGTCTGATTAGGTCGACTGCCGGCAGGCCACAGGTTCAGCGGGTTCACATGTATGTCAAGTGTTCCCCGGATAGCCGCGTCGACAGGGAACGCTAGATCTCGCCACCGACGGCGGTCCGAGTGCTGGTGCTGTGCGAGAGAGGTCGGTCTCTGTGTCAGACGTTTTAGGACCGACTCCTGACGCTGTGGTTGTCGGAAGATCCCGATGCCATCAACCGCACTCAGCCCTGCCGATCCGATGAATGGGATGCACGTGACTCATATGCAGGGGGCAAAGCGGACGCGTCTCCACAGTCCCATTCACGCTCTGGCAAGTCCACAGTGGGAACGCGACGTGCACTCGCTGGTCCACACGGATGGGTATAAAACACCATGGACAACGAGTCTGCTTCATCTCTCCCACGTCATTCAGAACCGCATGTCTGCCATAGCCTGTGCTGTCCGGAGAGAGAAGGCGCTTCCAGACATCCCTGTAGACGTCGACGTCAGCGAGAGCATAGTGGGGCTCGAGGAGCTCCAATTCATACCTTCTCCAAACGTCATGCCATCTGCAGACATGAGCAAGGCGCTCCCGTCCATCAAGGTCGAGAACACGCTCTCGGACGAAGAGATGGTTCGGCTACACGAGCTCTGGAATGGTGCAGTGTCCAGTGCGGTAAGTGTCACCGACACTTGTACTGCTGCAGCTGGCTAATCGTCAAGTTGAAAGCGTGCCCATCGCAAGAGACGCAGTCGAAACCACACCCCGCGTCGAATCCCGGCTCCCATCTCCATACCTGGGCCTGAAAATGTGCCACCTACACTGTCTTTTGCTGGCCCGTCCATCACGAGCACGGGTTCCCTTGCCACGAGCACGCGGAAACGATGGGGATTCCTCACTGCACGGTAATGCTGTCGTGCATTTCAAGTCAGCCTGCTTACCCTTGTTTCCGCAGGCCTTGCCCCGAGACGCAGGAGGTAGAGAAGAAAGGCCCCACGACAGTCGAGAAATGGCGTGTGATGGCGCAGGACCGGTTGAAGAAAAAGCTTCGGTACGCCAAGTCTGCCCCAAATCTCAGTCATCGGGCCGAACTGTCTGGTCAAGATACCGTTCGACCTGTCGTGCCTACACCAGCCGGCGTCGTGCCCGAAGACGTGGAGGCCAGCAGTCCACGTATCCTGTCGTCGCCCTGCGGGTCAGCAACACCCAACGACGTCCTGCGGCCAGAAGAGATGAATAAAAACGCGATTTACTTCATCATCGATCCCAGCTGGCGCGCCTCCCAGGGCAGCGTGCGGTTCCACTTCATCACGCCTTTCCCTGATCGCCCCACTTCCTTGGGGCGACCGGATTCCCCCCATCTATGCGGACACCATGCGGACAGTCGGCTTTCGTCTGCAGCAGAGTCGGTAACGGAAATTCCCGAGGTGTACCTTGTCGACGAGTTCCACTCCTACCTCGAACTTTGAATAGCCATGCTTGTGCCACGACTGCCAGGATCGCCATCTCGAGCGTGATGGCCCATAAATTTCAATGCCCAACTCGTCCATGAATCCGGTCACTATGTCCGCACCGTTGTATTCTTTAGCATGAATGTAGCCGTGTTCGATTTACTCACGACAGGGTCGTTTGCGTTGCTGTGCAGCCATGGCGATGCAGACCTCCCCAATTGTCCTTTCTCGTCCCCCTCGGTGCGATACAGCGGCCTACAATTTTCCCGCATTTCCGGCAATAAATGGTGCTCTTTGAGCATTCTCGTCGCTCCGTGTCAACTGTCGACATGGCGGTGGGGGCTGGAGAAGGACCTGGAAATGCACCTTCGCATCGGCAGGGGTCTCCTCGGAAAAAATTCACTTGGTAGAACCAGTCGGCGGTGCCCCCGCTCCGCATGGCACAAGCAGTGCGAAATGACCCACACTCATTACATTTATACCTCCTACCCTCTCTATCATCCACCACCCCCAAGCCGCGTGTCCCTTACCTTGAATCTGTCTTGTATTCTCCATGATCTCTCCACTTTCATCGCCTGCTTTCACCGCCCCACGCAGCATTCCCTACCAGAGTCACACTAGGACTGAAGATCCACCTCTTTTGTCAAAAGGACCCGATGCACAGCACAGACAAGATAGGTCTTCACAGCTCGAGCCCAGTTGTCGTCGTGTGCACCCTAACGCGGAGCCTTCCAAACGGACACCTCTGGGTGAGTTGCTACGTCGCCCCAACCGAGATAATGGCTGCAACTGGTCTGGCGTGTCACTAGATCCGCTGTCTGCGTCGGACCTGGAGAACAGGACCGGCCGAGATTCTCTGTCGACCCACTCTGCGTCGCATCATTCCCTCGCTATGCCATCCTTACTCCCCGATCTTCGGATTTTCCACCTGCGAGGACCGTCGAGTTCCAGTCCCTGCGGAATGCGACGTAGTCGCACTTTTGATACACCCGTCTACCCATGGCCAGTGCCTATTCCAGCTTTGGGCGTCGGGAGATCGTCGCACAGCTGCCAACACGTACCACTGCATAGCTCTGGTGAGGAGATGTCGACATGTAGAACTTTCCTCGCGTCGACTTCTAGCTGGCACCCACCAAATTCCTCAGAGATAGACCCCGCGACGACCACGACGAGCCCGACAATGACGACCAAGTCGAACACCGAGACTGTTCAGCCCATTCGGACCCGCCCCAACTCCATGCCGACCGTACGCCAACCACCCAGAGAGCCGACAATGGCGGCCCATGAGCCCGTCGATATGGCTCCCTTGTCGGGGTGTCCTACACCCCCAGGTCTTCCCGTTCACCAATCCGGATTAAGACGGTGTGGTTCTGTTTCGGAACTGCACTCTTATGGTTCAATGTCGTTATCCTTAGCTCTCGGATCACAGCCCTTGGGGGCTGCGGAGCACACAAAAGCTGTGCCACCGATAGGGGCGGAGCGGAGCCAGGTTGCGTCTGTCACATCAGCACGCATGCGGAACTGTCCCGTCGCAGAAGTCAACGACCCTTGGAATTATCCCTTGTGTGTCTCACCCCCTTTACCTAGACTGGACTCAGACTGGAAGGATGAAGTATGCCCCCTGAACCCGATGTCGTTGGAAAAAAGAGATGCGGGTTATGCTAGTATGTCGAGAGAAGAGCTCGAGCGTCTGCTGCATCATGCAGTTCGGAATAGACATGCGCCGAAGATCATATCTCCATTGAGTCCCCTCCGGACCACCACGTCAGCATTCGATCTGATAGCTAATCCGGAACTCCGGCTTCGCATGCCATCTCAGTCGAGCAGTCCATCGACCCGGTACTCCAGATGTCCACCGAGGCGGGCAAGAACGTAGGTCCCTTCCTCCTTCCCACCCCTGACGCTGTTGTAGTACGGTTAGATCTCATCGTGTCTCTCTCTCCGTCTTGCTTGTAGGGTTTGTGACGGTCATCAGTCGCTGAACTGGGATAGCACCTGTATGCATTGCCAGGAGTGTCAACGAGACACGGTCGGTAAACGGCTGTTGGCATTCCGGTTCCGCCAGCATCAGGTGCAGCCTGTCCAGCATAACAAGCTCCATGGGTATCCCTTCCACGGAGCGAACCCGTCTATCTTGGACGACCACGGTATTATCCTAGCGAGTCGTATGCCGGAGGTGTTTGGGTACGAGTTGGACGGGAAGAGTCTGCGAGAAGAAGTCACCGCGGTCACTGGTAGCGGACCGGCACCGTTCTCTCGCGTGGGCACACCCTGCGCTGTTACGGCCGGGAGCGAATACGCGGCGCGTGATGGCTACCTAGACATCACAGATGAGAGTCTAGTCGCGAGCGACTCTGTCACGCTATATCGCGACGTGAGTGTTTATTGAGTGGTCTGGCTCGAATCGGAAATCCGATTCTGTCGTTCCATTGTGGACGGGTATCTCGTTTCCTCGCGTTCGTACTTTGCTGTTTTTGAAGATCATTTGTTGTTCTTCCTGTCGAAGGTCGTAGGACGTTGGAAGACAATGGCTTCGGTGTAGCTAGCTCCTCATGCAACTTGTACCTATCTGCAAACGTGGTTATATCATATCAGATTATGTTCTAGAATGTAAAAGTATCGTTCCCCTCTCTGAAGGTGAATAAATAAATGCCTTGTTTTGCATCACGAAGTGTAGGACGAGCATGAAGTAAAGCTCCCCCGCATAAACGCAATCAGGCATTCGCCGCTTTCACCACCTCACGGAGTCACCGGTGCGGTGCGGTATTTTTCGCTCGGCGGCGACTTTCCGCAGCAACAGTCGTCTTTCAGCTGTCTCAGCCGCCCTCGCAATGAGCACCACACTTCAGAAACAGATCAAGCATATCGAATCCTACATCACCAGAGATTCCTTGTCTCCAACTTCTCCGCACTCGAATGCTCCCGATATACAGCACAACGGGGCCCCTAGCCACTCGGGGCGTCCCACGCTCCGACATCCCGGATCCTGCTGCAACCGTGCACACCGAACCCCCGGATAGTTCCCACTTTATGCAGCACGTCGACTCGGACCGTGTGAAGACGTTTGGGCGGTTCAGAGTGCTGGTCATCGGGAGGACAAATGCCGGCAAGACCACGATTCTTCAGAGGATCTGCAACTCGACGGAAGAACCGGTGATCTACAATGATAAAGGGAAGGAGGTACGGGTCGATCCAGTACGCATATCTTGGTGTGTCGTTGACGCGTGATTAGGTTCGTTCTACCATCAAAGGGTCCAGGGAGGTGAGTATCTAGTCGCGCTTATGTCATTGTAGTGTCTCTATCGTCATCTTACCTTTCACAGCGTGGAATTCATGATATCAATCATGAGATGGTCTTCAAAAAGCAACCAGAAATTCGTCTTTCATGACTCTGCCGGTTTTGAAGCTGGTCGTGAGGATGAGTTTGAGAAGATGAAGGCATTTGTTACAGATCATACCAGCACCACTTTCCTCAAAAAGCAGATCCATGCTATATGGTGACTGGGTACGTCAAATTGGGTTTGGGCGGGTCCAACAATATAAGCAGGTATTGTATTCCAATGGATTACCACCACCATGTGATTATATTTGCAGAGGAAAAATTCTTTCAAGAATATAGCACTGGAAAAGGTAATTGATTCTCCTTGGAAATGTCCTTTGAGCTTACTGTTTTGGGTAC